>BMAO01006680.1:0-32264 GCA_019973975.1 Trichonephila clavata
AGAGGACAGGTGTTTTGCACGTCCAGATGTTGTAACAACACCGCATGTGGAACAGGTGCCCACAATGCGTTCTTTCTGGCCAGTGCATTGGGCTCAGACAGATGGCACATGAATCTGGTACTTGGAACACGCTCTCGGGCCATTTCAATCCATAGCACCATCCAACACTGCTTGAGCCAAGTGTGTCCAGGCGGTCAGGTGTTGGGGACCGTGTCTCCTCCACGCCTTGTAGGCCAAGTGATATAGTTTTGGTTTCGCAAACTAGTCCAAAGGGCTTGTAGAAAGGCCCCTTTTCCTTTGGCAGCCTCCTCCTGCCAAATAATCACTGTGCAGGTGGGCCGGTTCTGGCATACACAACACATTCAAAGGTGGGCAGGTCACGGGGATCGTAATCGGGCAACACCTTTTTGTAGCAGTTCAGCAACGGTTACATCGTAGATGGACTCGACCGTTATTGATGTCAGAGGGCATCATGTCTTGCAGGCACTTTCGAAAATTAATCATAAAGGTTATATAGTCCCCAAGATTAGCCTCCTGGTACTTGGCCAGATAGAGAGTAAAAGCTTTTTCGTCTTCCATGTCTCAGGAATAAATGAAGCAGAGAGCGTCTGAGCCCTGCTTTTATAGTCGAGAGAAGGAGGAAGTGGTTTCTGATTGGCCGATTGTTTTGATAAGGGTTCCCAAGGATGAAAGGAGGTCACCTTTCAAGAGGCAAAGGTCATGTCATCATCCAACCTTGGCATCTCATATAAACCAAAAAAAGGGGAGAATGGGCCAAAGCCCAAACTCCCCTTTTTTTGGTAGGAAAGAAAACAGACGCTTCATTACAATAAAAACAATTATTTATTGACATTCTTTACAGGATGAGGTTGAAGGATGAAACGACACATACCGGATTTCAACAGAGGATGATGTTCGGGGCACAAACAAAACAATGGTATGGGTTGGTTGAGTAGGGGGTTTTGGTTGGATGGCGAGTTTTTTATTGGGCAAGAAGGGTGGTTGTTCCAAGAGTCTCTTGCCAAGCTCCAGGTGGGAAGAATAGGCCTGGGTACTCTTGTTGCATCGAGTCATCAGAGGTGGAGTAGGCAGGCGTGATGTCACCTCGACATGGGCTCCAGTCATCAAAACAGAGGGATCCACCCTCTCCAAAGGTGTGACTGGTCTCTCGGGTTCCACAAGTCTTTTAGCAGGTGGAGAGACACATTTAGCAGGTGGAGAGACACTTTTAGCAGGGGTGTAGGAATTTTGGTCAGCTGGTTGTCACAGGTGGAGAGACACTTTTAGCAGGTGGAGAGACACTTTTAGCAGGGGGTGTAGGAATTTTGTCAGCTGGTTGTTCAACAGGTGGAGAGGCACTTTCAACAAGTGGTGTATGAATTCTCTCAGGTGGAGAGGCACTTTCAACAAGGGGTGTAGGAATTTTCTCAGGTGGAGAGGCACTTTCAGCTGTTGCACGTTCCTGAGAAAGCTTCCTTTTTACACCAGCCCTCAAAAACGCCATCTTCAAAGATGCCGTCTTGGAAGCGTTTTGGGATTGCATCTGACGCATGTCCTGCACCTTTTGAATAAAGTCTTGGATCCATTTCCTCACCAAGATGGAATCGGGGATGGGAGAGTGTTGAACCTGCAAGACGGGCGAGGTTTTGTAGCTTTCCACAAAGAGGTTGCCTGGATTCTCTACCAAAGCAAAGCCCATTTGGAGACTGAGGCAAAACTCTCGGCCAACGACGAGAGTTCAGCATTCAAAATGCTAAAGACGACATCGGGAGTCACGAGTTTAGACTTTTGAGTCATGATTGGATAGCGTTTGTAAGGCGGCAGCACATCCTTGCCTTGAATGACCAGGTTGTCGTAACGTTTGGCAAATTCGTACACTTTGGATCGACCCAAGAGAGCTCCAACGTCGACCAGTCGAAAGTAGAGCTTGCCATCTCGTCCCACCATGGCAGCCAACGGATAGTGTTGATTGGGCAAAAGCAGTTTGAACCACATGTTGACTCGAGGAAACACTGAGCGTGTGTGAGGAGCAACGGAAAGCACTGGAGCTTTTATACTCTCCATCAGGAAAAAAATAAAATGTAGACAACGTTGTGTAAAAAAAAAAAAAAAAAAAAAAAAATTTTTTTTTTTTTTTTTTTTTTTTTTTTTACACAACGTTGTCTACATTTTATTTTACATCTTGACAAGAGTGTTGGAAATGTTTTCAATGCTTTACTGTACATTATGAGTTTATTAAGTATCTCCAACCACCATCTTTGATAAAGTGGTACATTCTTTGCCAACAATTGCTGTTTTCATCCGTCATGTGTATGACTCGGGGTAAATAAACTTTTCCATTCTGTAAAATTTGCTCCACTCTCAATTCGGTGGGCTCACCGTACAACTCGTGTTCTTCAAACACCATCGAATCCAATAAATAGTGAATCGCACAATCATGGAGTGGTTCTTCTCCCCGACCACACACTAAACAATCTCGTCGACAAAAGCATGATGGAACGGAAGCGACTGGCATAGTCTAGCAGGATAAATTGAAAATGAAAATAAAATTTCAATTAACTTTGAAACGGCACCATAAACTGGACAAGCAAATGAGATGATGGTTGTGGAGAAAGGTTGTGAGTTTATAAAAGGCACCCACTAAAAAAAAAAAAAAAAAAAAAAAATTTTTTTTTTTTTTTTTTTTTTTTTTTTTTTACTTGTAGAGAACAGGGTTGACTGTACTTTTACTTTTTCATTTACAAATAGGTTTGCACACACAGATTTTGTTTTACTCTTTACTTATTCATTTTTATGTTTCAAACACACCTTTTGTTTTTGGGGTTTAAACACAGTCAAAATAATTCTATTTTTGTGAATGCCCCATCTCTGCATTCATTTTTATGTTTCAAACACACCTTTTGTGTTTCTTTGTTTCAAACACACCTTTTGTGCTTCTTTGTTTCAAACACACCTTTTGTGTTTGGGCTTAAACACACAGTAAAATTAATTTTATTTTTGTGAATGCCCCATGTCTGCATTCATTTTCATGTTTCAAACACATTTTGTGTTTCTTTGTTTCAAACACACCCTTTGTTTTCGTTTGAACAAACAATAAAAACAATTTTATTTTTGTGAATGCCCCACCTCGACCCACCACTGCATTCACTTTTAAGTTTCAAACACACCTTTTGTATTTGTTTGTTTCAACACACTTTTGTATTTGTTTGTTTCAAACACACCTTTTGTATTTGTTTGTTTCAAACACACCTTTTGTATTTGTTTGTTTCAAACACACCTTTTGTATTTGTTTGTTTCAAACACACCTTTTGTATTTGTTTGTTTCAAACACACCTTTTGTATTTGTTTGTTTCAAACACACCTTTTGTATTTGTTTGTTTCAAACACACCTTTTGTATTGTTTGTTTCAAACACACCTTTTGTATTTGGTTTGTTTCAAACACGCAATGAAAATATTTTTATTTTTTGTGAATGCCCCTCCACGACCCACCACTGCATTCACTGTGTCGTTTCAAACACACTTTTGATGTTGGAATTGGCACACACCTTTGTTTTGTTTCGTCAGTTGTTGTTTGAAAAGACACAATGTGTTTTTTTACTTACACCATTTCCATTTGTTTCAGGAGAAACCCACCCCATTGTATTATTTGTTTAAACCAATGTTGGAGAGTGTAACACGAAATTAGAGTTTGGTATGAGAATGTACAAAGTGCCACAACACGGAAACGGATTTCGATAAAACCGAGTTTGGATCAAATACCACAAGACGGAAAGCGGATTTCGGTAAAAAACGAGTTTGCATTATGTGCCACAAGACGGAAAGCGGATTTCGGTAAAAAATACAAAGCGAGCGTTCGATTTCGGTAAAAAAACGAGTTTGCATTATGTGCCACAAGACGGAAAGCGGATTTCGGTAAAAAATACAAAGCGAGCGTTCGATTTCGGTAAAAAAACGAGTTTGCATTAAGTGCCACAAGACGGAAACGAATTTCGGTGAAAAATACAAAGCGAGCGTTCGATTTCTGTAAAAAACGAGTTTGCATTAAGTGCCACAAAAGAACATATTAAATACATGATATTTCTCAAGAACATGATATGTTTTATTTCAAAATTATTTGTTTGAAACCATAATAACATTTGTATTTGTAACACCAGTATATTTGTTTTTGAACACCAATTTGTTTGAAATACCATTTTGTTTTGTTTAAAACACCAATTTGTTTGAAACACCAATTTGTTTGAAACCATAGTACCAATTTGTTTGAAATACCCTTTTTGAAACACTATTTTGTTTTGTTTTGTTTGAAACACCATTTTGTTTTGTTTGAAACCATTTGTACACACCATTTTGTTTTGTTTGAAACCATTTGTACACACCATTTTGTTTTGTTTGAAACCATTTGTACACACCATTTTGTTTTGTTTGAAACCATTTGTACACACCATTTTGTTTTGTTTGAAACCATTTGTACACACCATTTTATTTGACACGACTGTGTAAGATGCCTCGGGCGGGAGGACTTTTACGAAAATTCTAGCGCGTATGCACGTTACATCTGGAGGAAACCGCCCAAAACTCCAGACCGCTAGAAACATTACCCAATAATTGGACCATACACAATAAAAAATTTTATTTCTTGCATTCAGCACCTGAAAAGAAACACATATATACACTTCAAAAGGGAATGATTCTCTCCTCTGGCTCTGTTTGCAAAAGTGCATATAGAATGTTTAAGGATAGAGCAGCAAAATAAAAGCAGAGCAAGCCCTATCGAGTGCTTTTTCCGAGTCGCCAACGGTTGTCTCGGCAAAGCACCACAAATACCAGGAGGCCATGAACCGAGCCCTCTTCCCCGAAAGGAAGTAACAGGAGCCGGGCATAGCTGAAAGATTCAGCACCTGCATGCCACGTCGTGGGGGCATTTCACAGCAGAATCCTGAATTTGTTTACGCGGTTCACTCATAAAAAAATGCAAAAAAATCCAAGCTGGAACATGCTGCCACTGCATCAGGTTTAGTATTCTTCACACACTCTCTCCACATGCACTAAAGCATGGGATTTAGTCGTTATTCGACTGAGTGTGACTTGAATATTATTCACACACTCTCTCGACGTGCCCTAAAGCACGGGATTCAGTCGGGTTCGACTGCCACTTTGAGTGTGACTGACAAATAATCAAAACATTTATTTAAATAATCTTCACACACTCTCTCGACGTGCCCTAAAGCACGGGATTCAGTCGGGTTCGACTGCCACTTTGAGTGTGACTGACAAATAATCAAAACATTTATTTAAATAATCTTCACACACTCTCTCGACGTGCCCTAAAGCACGGGATTCAGTCGGGTTTGACTGCCACTTTGAGTGTGACTCACCATCTAAAGGCAGCATGTCCAATGCAAAAGCAATGGGCTTGGTCATCACGACCTTTCAAATCCTGGGAGCCTTCGTCAGAGTAATCACCAGTTATGCCAATATCTTTCCGAGACACACACCCAGCCACCAAATAATTGGATTCGTATTCCGTTAGCCTACTTGCTGCACGTTATAGGGGCTCATACATCAAAAGTATGGATCCATTCTGGACTCTGGAACTATGCCATCAGCGCCCTAGTGCAGCGTTCGTCCCGGAATAGCTTCTGGGTAGCGTTCTTACTCCCGTAAGAATTGGCAAAAGTGGGTCACTCTTTCAGGCAAGGAGAAAAAGAAGCCCATGAAAGGATAAAAACTCAAACTCAATGCTCCTTCGTTGGCACCGTTAGGTTTCCAGAGCAGAGAGGAGAATAAGCTTTTTTAAAATCTCAATGCTCCTTCGTTGGCACCGTTAGGTTTCCAGAGCAGAGAAGAGAATGAGCTTACCTCGCAAGTCGTCGAGCCTTTAAACCCTAGAATTCAAAAAAAAAAAAAAAAAAAAAAAAAAAAAAAAAAAGCATCTCCCCTTAACAAGCAATTGTCAAGGTCATCTTCTTCAGTCTTCAGCTTCAGTCCGGCTCCAGTCCGGTTTCAGTCCGGGTTCAGTCCGGGTTCAGTCCGGCTCCAGTCTTCGGCTTCAGCCGGCAGCAGTCTTCGGCCTCAGCGGGCAGCAGTCTTCGGCCTCAGCCGGCAGCAGTCTTCTTCCTCAGCCGGTAGCAGTCTTCGGCTTCAGCAGGCAGCAGGCAGCAGGAGCATCCATCCTCTTCGGCAGTCAAACGAAGACTGCGAGATTTCGAGCTTGCACCTGGCTTATAAAGGCGATTTCAAAAAAATAAAAGTTTTTGGACCAATCAGATTCAAGTGACGTCACGCGCCATAGACTTAATGTTAAAGGACTTGTGATTATTTTCAGTGTATGGAATCCACTGGTTCCATGGAATCGGGCTCGAACCTTTCTATCTCGGTAAATTACAATGGGATCGAGTCCAAACTCTTTCCATGGGGGGTCATGGGGACCCCCCTGGTGAACCGGAAATGGCGATATCTCGGCTTCTATGGGGCCTTTATAGACGTGTGACCCCTCAAACGATTCAGAATCGTTTGTAGTGTACAATGACATTTTTGGTTTAGACCTAGACCCCCTGGTTGAGGGTCTAGGCTAAAAAAGCCCATTTGGCCTGTTTTAGATTTTCTCCTCATCTAAAGGTCCGATTTCCAAACTGTTTACGTTGTTGGATAGACTATAAAAGGACCTATCGTTTGATAATATGGATATGGACTTTGGTACTGGGTTTGGATCCTAGGCTCCAAAACGTATCGACCCTACGAAGGGGCCTAGCTCGGAACCTTGGGGTCATAAGGTAGGGGTCTAACCTATCCACCTGTTTGGAATGACAAGCCCTTTCAAATAATACCCCTTACAAGACCCTACCCCCCATAGGAGGGTCTCTAGGGTTACAGAAAAGGTGGCCCATAGGCTTAATGTGATTTTTTCGCATTGAAATGCTATGGAATCAAGTACAAACCTTCTATCTCGGTAAATTACGGTCGGATTGGGTCCAAACTTTTTCCATGGGGGGTCATGGGGACCCCCCTGGTGAACCGGAAGTCGCGATATCTCGGCTCCTATGGGGCCTTTATAGACGTGTGACCCATCAAAAGATTCAGAATCGTTTGTAGATTACAATGATATTTTTGGTTTGGATCTAGACCCCCTGGTTGAGGAACTAGGCTAAAAAAGGCCATTTTGGCCTGTTTTAGATTTTCTCCTCATCTAAAGGTCCGATTTCCAAACTGTTTACGTTGTTGGATAGAACATAAAAGGACCTATCGTGTGATGCTATGGATATGGACATTGGGTACCGGGTTTGGATCCTAGGCTCCAAAACGTATCGACACTAAAAAGGGACCTTGCTCAGCCCCAACGCCCCTAAGGTAGTCGAGTAACCTATCCATCTGTTTGGAATGTCAAGCTCTTTCGAATGATACCCCTTACAAGACCCTACCCCCCATAGGAGGGTCTCTAGGGTTAAAAAACAGGTGTAACCTTGTCTTGAACCTATCTCGGCTTCTATGGAGCCGATAAGCTTTTGCAACATGTCAAATGAAAGAGACGAACCAGTAGATGGCAACACTCTACACGCTTTTACCTTACCCCCCATAGGAGGGTCTGCAATGAGTGAAAAAAAACAAAATTCAAAGCCAATTTCCTGGGTTCCTATGGCACCTATAAACTTGAAATGCACATTGTATGACGGGGATTTAAAGTCCACGTCCTACAAGGTACAATTCTTGGGTATACCCCCCATAGGAGGGTCTGCAATGAGTGAAAAAAAACAAAATTCAAAGCCAATTTCCTGGGTTCCTATGGCACCTATAATTTTGAAATGCACATTGTATGACGGGGATTTAATGTCCCCGTCATACAATGTGCAATTCTTGGGTATAGGTGCCATAGGAGGGTCTGAAATGAGTGAAAAAAAACAAAATTCAAAGCCAATTTCCTAGGTTCCTATGGCACCTATAAACTTGAAATGTACATTGTATGACGGGTATTTAAAGTCTCCGTCCTACAATGTGCATTTCTTGAGTATACCCCCCATAGGAGGGTCTGCAATGAGTGAAAAAAAACAAAATTCAGAGGCAATTTCCTAGGTTCCTATGGCACCTATACCCAAGAATTGCACATTGTATGACGGGGACATTAAATCCCCGTCATACAATGTGCATTTCAAAATTATAGGTGCCATAGGAACCCAGGAAATTGGCTTTGAATTTTGTTTTTTTTCACTCATTGCAGACCCTCCTATGGGGGGTATACCCAAGAATTGTACCTTGTAGGACGTGGACTTTAAATCCCCGTCATACAATGTGCATTTCAAGTTTATAGGTGCCATAGGAACCCAGGAAATTGGCTTTGAATTTTGTTTTTTTTCACTCATTGCAGACCCTCCTATGGGGGGTAAGGTAAAAGCGTGTAGAGTGTTGCCATCTACTGGTTCGTCTCTTTCATTTGACATGTTGCAAAAGCTTATCGGCTCCATAGAAGCCGAGATAGGTTCAAGACAAGGTTACACCTGTTTTTTAACCCTAGAGACCCTCCTATGGGGGGTAGGGTCTTGTAAGGGGTATCATTCGAAAGAGCTTGACATTCCAAACAGATGGATAGGTTACTCGACTACCTTAGGGGCGTTGGGGCTGAGCAAGGTCCCTTTTTAGTGTCGATACGTTTTGGAGCCTAGGATCCAAACCCGGTACCCAATGTCCATATCCATAGCATCACACGATAGGTCCTTTTATGTTCTATCCAACAACGTAAACAGTTTGGAAATCGGACCCTTAGATGAGGAGAAAATCTAAAACAGGCCAAAATGGCCTTTTTTAGCCTAGTTCCTCAACCAGGGGGTCTAGGTCCAAACCAAAAATATCATTGTAATCTACAAACGATTCTGAATCTTTTGATGGGTCACACGTCTATAAAGGCCCCATAGGAGCCGAGATATCGCGACTTCCGGTTCACCAGGGGGGTCCCCATGACCCCCCATGGAAAAAGTTTGGACCCAATCCGACCGTAATTTACCGAGATAGAAGGTTTGTACTTGATTCCATAGCATTTAATGCGAAAAAATCACATTAAGCCTATGGGCCACCTTTTCTGTAACCCTAGAGACCCTCCTATGGGGGTAGGGTCTTGTAAGGGGTATTATTTGAAAGGGCTTGTCATTCCAAACAGGTGGATAGGTTAGACCCCTACCTTATGACCCCAAGGTTCCGAGCTAGGCCCCTTCGTAGGGTCGATACGTTTTGGAGCCTAGGATCCAAACCCAGTACCCAAAGTCCATATCCATATTATCAAACGATAGGTCCTTTTATAGTCTATCCAACAACGTAAACAGTTTGGAAATCGGACCTTTAGATGAGGAGAAAATCTAAAACAGGCCAAATGGGCTTTTTTAGCCTAGACCCTCAACCAGGGGGTCTAGGTCTAAACCAAAAATGTCATTGTACACTACAAACGATTCTGAATCGTTTGAGGGGTCACACGTCTATAAAGGCCCCATAGAAGCCGAGATATCGCCATTTCCGGTTCACCAGGGGGGGTCCCCATGACCCCCCATGGAAAGAGTTTGGACTCGATCCCATTGTAATTTACCGAGATAGAAAGGTTCGAGCCCGATTCCATGGAACCAGTGGATTCCATACACTGAAAATAATCACAAGTCCTTTAACATTAAGTCTATGGCGCGTGACGTCACTTGAATCTGATTGGTCCAAAAACTTTTATTTTTTTGAAATCGCCTTTATAAGCCAGGTGCAAGCTCGAAATCTCGCAGTCTTCGTTTGACTGCCGAAGAGGATGGATGCTCCTGCTGCCTGCTGCCTGCTGAAGCCGAAGACTGCTACCGGCTGAGGAAGAAGACTGCTGCCGGCTGAGGCCGAAGACTGCTGCCCGCTGAGGCCGAAGACTGCTGCCGGCTGAAGCCGAAGACTGGAGCCGGACTGAACCCGGACTGAAACCGGACTGAACCGGACTGAACCCGGACTGAAACCGGACTGAAGCTGAAGACTGAAGAAGATGACCTTGACAATTGCTTGTTAAGGGGAGATGCTTTTTTTTTTTTTTTTTTTTTTTTTTTTTTTTGAATTCTAGGGTTTAAAGGCTCGACGACTTGCGAGGTAAGCTCATTCTCTTCTCTGCTCTGGAAACCTAACGGTGCCAACGAAGGAGCATTGAGATTTTAAAAAAGCTTATTCTCCTCTCTGCTCTGGAAACCTAACGGTGCCAACGAAGGAGCATTGAGTTTGAGTTTTTATCCTTTCATGGGCTTCTTTTTCTCCTTGCCTGAAAGAGTGACCCACTTTTGCCAATTCTTACGGGAGTAAGAACGCTACCCAGAAGCTATTCCGGGACGAACGCTGCACTAGGGCGCTGATGGCATAGTTCCAGAGTCCAGAATGGATCCATACTTTTGATGTATGAGCCCCTATAACGTGCAGCAAGTAGGCTAACGGAATACGAATCCAATTATTTGGTGGCTGGGTGTGTGTCTCGGAAAGATATTGGCATAACTGGTGATTACTCTGACGAAGGCTCCCAGGATTTGAAAGGTCGTGATGACCAAGCCCATTGCTTTTGCATTGGACATGCTGCCTTTAGATGGTGAGTCACACTCAAAGTGGCAGTCAAACCCGACTGAATCCCGTGCTTTAGGGCACGTCGAGAGAGTGTGTGAAGATTATTTAAATAAATGTTTTGATTATTTGTAAGTCACACTCAAAGTGGCAGTCGAACCCGACTGAATCCCGTGCTTTAGGGCACGTCGAGAGAGTGTGTGAAGATTATTTAAATAAATGTTTTGATTATTTGTCAGTCACACTCAAAGTGGCAGTCGAACCCGACTGAATCCCGTGCTTTAGGGCACGTCGAGAGAGTGTGTGAATAATATTCAAGTCACACTCAGTCGAATAACGACTAAATCCCATGCTTTAGTGCATGTGGAGAGAGTGTGTGAAGAATACTAAACCTGATGCAGTGGCAGCATGTTCCAGCTTGGATTTTTTTGCATTTTTTTATGAGTGAACCGCGTAAACAAATTCAGGATTCTGCTGTGAAATGCCCCCACGACGTGGCATGCAGGTGCTGAATCTTTCAGCTATGCCCGGCTCCTGTTACTTCCTTTCGGGGAAGAGGGCTCGGTTCATGGCCTCCTGGTATTTGTGGTGCTTTGCCGAGACAACCGTTGGCGACTCGGAAAAAGCACTCGATAGGGCTTGCTCTGCTTTTATTTTGCTGCTCTATCCTTAAACATTCTATATGCACTTTTGCAAACAGAGCCAGAGGAGAGAATCATTCCCTTTTGAAGTGTATATATGTGTTTCTTTTCAGGTGCTGAATGCAAGAAATAAAATTTTTTATTGTGTATGGTCCAATTATTGGGTAATGTTTCTAGCGGTCTGGAGTTTTGGGCGGTTTCCTCCAGATGTAACGTGCATACGCGCTAGAATTTTCGTAAAAGTCCTCCCGCCCGAGGCATCTTACACAGTCGTGTCAAATAAAATGGTGTGTACAAATGGTTTCAACAAAAAATGGTGTGTACAAATGGTTTCAAACAAAACAAAATGGTGTGTACAAATGGTTTCAAACAAAACAAAATGGTGTGTACAAATGGTTTCAAACAAAACAAAATGGTGTTTCAAACAAAACAAAATAGTGTTTCAAAAAGGGTATTTCAAACAAATTGGTACTATGGTTTCAAACAAATTGGTGTTTCAAACAAATTGGTGTTTTAAACAAAACAAAATGGTATTTCAAACAAATTGGTGTTCAAAAACAAATATACTGGTGTTACAAATACAAATGTTATTATGGTTTCAAACAAATAATTTTGAAATAAAACATATCATGTTCTTGAGAAATATCATGTATTTAATATGTTCTTTTGTGGCACTTAATGCAAACTCGTTTTTTAAAGAAATCGAACGCTCGCTTTGTATTTTTCACCGAAATCCGTTTCCGTCTTGTGGCACTTAATGCAAACTCGTTTTTTTACCGAAATCGAACGCTCGCTTTGTATTTTTCACCGAAATTCGTTTCCGTCTTGTGGCACTTAATGCAAACTCGTTTTTTTACCGAAATCGAACGCTCGCTTTGTATTTTTTACCGAAATCCGCTTTCCGTCTTGTGGCACATAATGCAAACTCGTTTTTTTACCGAAATCGAACGCTCGCTTTGTATTTTTTACCGAAATCCGCTTTCCGTCTTGTGGCACATAATGCAAACTCGTTTTTTACCGAAATCCGCTTTCCGTCTTGTGGCACTTAATGCAAACTCATTTTTTACCGAAATCCGCTTTCCGTCTTGTGGTATTTGATCCAAACTCGGTTTTATCGAAATCCGTTTCCGTCTTGTGGCACTTTGCACATTCTCATACCAAACTCTAATTTCGTGTTACACTCTCCAACATTGGTTTAAACAAATAATACAATGGGGTGGGTTTCTCCTGAAACAAATGGTGTAAGTAAAAAAACACATTGTGTCTTTTCAAACAACAACTGACGAAACAAAACAAAGGTGTGTGCCAATTCCAACATCAAAAGTGTGTTTGAAACGACACAGTGAATGCAGTGGTGGGTCGTGGAGGGGCATTCACAAAAAATAAAAATATTTTCATTGCGTGTTTGAAACAAACCAAATACAAAAGGTGTGTTTGAAACAACCAAATATAAAAGGTGTGTTTGAAACAAACAAATACAAAAGGTGTGTTTGAAACAAACAAATACAAAAGGTGTGTTTGAAACAAACAAATACAAAAGGTGTGTTTGAAAAAACCAAATACAAAAGGTGTGTTTGAAACAAACAAATACAAAAGGTGTGTTTGAAACAAACAAATACAAAAGGTGTGTTTGAAACAAACAAATACAAAAGGTGTGTTTGAAACTTAAAAGTGAATGCAGTGGTGGGTCGAGGTGGGGCATTCACAAAAATAAAATTGTTTTTATTGTTTGTTCAAACGAAAACAAAGGGTGTGTTTGAAACAAAGAAACACAAAAATGTGTTTGAAACATGAAAATGAATGCAGACATGGGCATTCACAAAAATAAAATTAATTTTACTGTGTGTTTAAACCCAAACACAAAAGGTGTGTTTGAAACAAAGAAGCACAAAAGGTGTGTTTGAAACAAAGAAGCACAAAAGGTGTGTTTGAAACAAAGAAGCACAAAAGGTGTGTTTGAAACAAAGAAACACAAAAGGTGTGTTTGAAACATAAAAATGAATGCAGAGATGGGCATTCACAAAAATAGAATTATTTCGACTGTGTTTAAACCCCAAAAACAAAAGGTGTGTTTGAAACATAAAAATGAATAAGTAAAGAGTAAAACAAAATCTGTGTGTGCAAACCTATTTGTAAATGAAAAAGTAAAAGTACAGTCAACCCTGTTCTCTACAAGTAAAAAAAAAAAAAAAAAAAAAAAAAATATTTTTTTTTTTTTTTTTGTAGTGGGTGCCTTTTATAAACTCACAACCTTTCTCCACAACCATCATCTCATTTGCTTGTCCAGTTTATGGTGCCGTTTCAAAGTTAATTGAAATTTTATTTTCATTTTCAATTTATCCTGCTAGACTATGCCAGTCGCTTCCGTTCCATCATGCTTTTGTCGACGAGATTGTTTAGTGTGTGGTCGGGAGAAGAACCACTCCATGATTGTGCGATTCACTATTTATTGGATTCGATGGTGTTTGAAGAACACGAGTTGTACGGTGAGCCCACCGAATTGAGAGTGGAGCAAATTTTACAGAATGGAAAAGTTTTTTTACCCCGAGTCATACACATGACGGATGAAAACAGCAATTGTTGGCAAAGAATGTACCGCTTTATCAAAGATGGTGGTTGGAGATACTTAATAAACTCATAATGTACAGTAAAGCATTGAAAACATTTCCAACACTCTTGTCAAGATGTAAAATAAAATGTAGACAACGTTGTGTGTAAAAAAAAAAAAAAAAAAAAATTTTTTTTTTTTTTTTTTTTTTTACACAACGTTGTCTACATTTTATTTTTTTCCTGATGGAGAGTATAAAAGCTCCAGTGCTTTCCGTTGCTCCTCACACACGCTCAGTGTTTCCTCGAGTCAACATGTGGTTCAAACTGCTTTTGCCCAATCAACACTATCCGTTGGCTGCCATGGTGGGACGAGATGGCAAGCTCTACTTTCGACTAGTCGACGTTGGAGCTCTCTTGGGTCGATCCAAAGTGTACGAATTTGCCAAACGTTACGACAACCTGGTCATTCAAGGCAAGGATGTGCTGCCGCCTTACAAACGCTATCCAATCATGACTCAAAAGTCTAAACTCGTGACTCCCGATGTCGTCTTTAGCATTTTGGAGGCCGAACTCTCGTCGTTGGCCGAGAGTTTTGCCTCAAGTCTCCAAATGGGCTTTGCTTTGGTAGAAAATCCAGGCAACCTCTTTGTGGAAAGCTACAAAACCTCACCCGTCTTGCAGGTTCAACACTCTCCCATCCCCGATTCCATCTTGGTTAGGAAATGGATCCAAGACTTTATCCAAAAGGTGCAGGACATGCGTCAGATGCAATCCCAAAACGCTTCCAAGACGGCATCTTTGAAGATGGCGTTTTTGAGGGCTGGTGTAAAAAGGAAGCTTTCTCAGGAACGTGCAACAGCTGAAAGTGCCTCTCCACCTGAGAAAATTCCTACACCCCTTGTTGAAAGTGCCTCTCCACCTGTTGAACAACCAGCTGACAAAATTCCTACACCCCCTGCTAAAAGTGTCTCTCCACCTGCTAAAAGTGTCTCTCCACCTGCTAAAAGTGCCTCTCCACCTGCTAAAAGACTTGTGGAATCCTTACCCGAGAGACCAGTCACACCTTTGGAGAGGGTAGATCCCTCTGTTTTGATGACTGGAGCCCATGTCGAGGTGACATCACGCCTGCCTACTCCACCTCTGATGACTCGATGCAACAAGAGTACCCAGGCCTATTCTTCCCACCTGGAGCTTGGCAAGAGACTCTTGGAACAACCACCCTTCTTGCCCAATAAAAAACTCGCCATCCAACCAAAACCCCCTACTCAACCAACCCATACCATTGTTTTGTTTGTGCCCGAACATCATCCTCTGTTGAAATCCGGTATGTGTCGTTTCATCCTTCAACCTCATCCTGTAAAGAATGTCAATAAATAATTGTTTTTATTGTAATGATGCGTCTGTTTTCTTTCCTACCAAAAAAAGGGGAGTTTGGGCTTTGGCCCATTCTCCCCTTTTTTTGGTTTATATGAGATGCCAAGGTTGGATGATGACATAAATCTTTGCCTCTTGAAAGGGGACCTCCTTTCATCCTTGGGAACCCTTATCAAAACAATCGGCCAATCAGAAACCACTTCCTCCTTCTCTCGACTATAAAAGCAGGGCTCAGACGCTCTCTGCTTCATTTATTCCTGAGACATGGAAGACGAAAAAGCTTTTACTCTCTATCTGGCCAAGTACCAGGAGGCTAATCTTGGGGACTATATAACCTTTATGATTAATTTTCGAAAGTGCCTGCAGACCATGATGCCCTCTGACATCATAACGGTCGAGTCCATCTACGACGTAACCGTTGCTGAACTGCTGCAAAAGGTGTTGCCCGATTACGATCCCCGTGACCTGCCCACCTTTGAATGTGTTGTGTATGCAGAACCGGCCCACCTGCACAGTGATTATTTGGAGGAGGAGGCTGCCAAAGGAAAAGGGGCCTTTCTACAAGCCCTTTGGACTAGTTTGGCGAAACCAAAACTATATCACTTGGCCTACAAGGCGTGGAGGAGACACGGTCCCCAACACCTGACCGCCTGGACCCACTTGGCTCAAGCAGTGTTGGATGGGTGCTATGGATTGAAATGGCCCGAGAGCGTGTTCCAAGTACCAGATTCATGTGCCATCTGTCTGAGCCCTATGCACTGGCCAGAAAGAACGCATTGTGGGCACCTGTTCCACATGCGGTGCTTGTTACAACATCTGGACGTGCAAAACACCTGTCCTCTCTGCAGGGCACCCAATCCATTGCGAGAACCCGACCTTTAAAGGTAGACATTGTATTGAGCCCCAGAAAAATGGGAGAATGATTGCTGGAAAGGAGCATAGCTCGGGACCAGTAATCATTCTCCCATTTTTTTGGGTCAATAAATATGCCAAGGTTGGAACCTATGGAATGAAACACTTGCAAAAAATGACGCTACCCTCTCTCAAAAATAATACTTTTGCTAGCAGCACAAGTCTCTTTTCCAGCCAAGGTTGAAACTAATACTTACGAAACATTTAAACTCTCACAAAATAATACTTTGGCTAGCAGCACAAGTCTCTTTTCTAGCCAAGGTTGAATTAAAAGTGTTACTCATGAATCCTTTTTAAATCCTACCAGCCTTGAAATTTCACATCAGTTGCATCGACCAATCAGAAGCCTTCTCCCTGCTATAAAAGCGAGGCACTCGAGGCGAGAGAGCTCATTCATTCCTCACGATGCGAGACGATTTAGCGTTTGCACACTGCCTGGTCAAGTATTCATCCCCCGATTTCGGGGAATTTGCTGCCTTTTTAAAAGAATTCCGGAATCGTCTGAATGCTTTACCCATTCCAGAGGTGTTGACGGTGCAGGACTTTCAACGCCATCTCCACGACCTCGATGCCTTGTGCAACGTTCTCTGTCCTTCGGGGGAATCTGGAAAATTGCGCTCTCTCGCCTTTCTCTTTGCCGTCGAACCTTTCAAATCCAAGGACCTTGTGCTCCACAAGATGGCCGAAAGGGGTCACGGCGCCTATATTCGGGGCATTTGGACAGAATGCATGAAACCTGATCTGTACCGAAAGGCGAGCGTGGCCTGGTCTTATGGGGGCTCGCAGGATTTGGAACAATGGGTGACGCTGGGTCATACGGCTCTTCAACTCTTGTACAGTGCTCCCTTCCCAGATCCCGTGTTTGGCGTGCCTGAAAAATGTCCCATTTGCCTGGAGCCCATGCATTTCCCCCTCACGACCGAATGTAGACACATGTTTCATAAAGCATGTTTGGAGCGGACCCAGAGTCCCACCTGCCCCCTGTGTAGGCAGACTGTTTGAACCTCGAGTGTCAAACCCAAAAAAATGGAAAGGATGTGCTCAGCACGTCCTTTCCATTTTTTTGGGTCCCTCCTCTCACCAACGTTGGAAGGTTTGATGTGGAACTGTTGAGAGAATCATTCTAATTCCAAGGGCATCGCTCAAACGGAAAAACTCCAAGAGGGAAACTCAAAGGGGGGTAGGAAAACATGGAAACATCCCTCCTCTCACCAACGTTGGAAGGTTTGATGTGGAAATTTCCTGTTGCCGTTGAAATGATTATTGATGTTCACCCCCTGCAAGAAACAAGAAGCATTCTCGTCACACCTACTCGCCACTCCATCAGCCAGAAAAACCAGCATTTTCCAGTAATAAAGAAAAAGCTTACCTACCCTACATACTTATTACATACTTATTACTATACTTATTACATACTAAAGATAAAGTTAACTTCATAGATCATAACCTGCTTTTTTCGTCGCGGTTTCATGTCGCGGTTTCAAACAAGTAAAAAACTTGAATACAAGTACTTTTTTTTAAATATTTGTAAAGAATAGGTACCTTTTTGTAAGAAATATCCCTCCTTTTCATATGTTTTACAGATAAATGCAACCCTCCATTTCTTTGGCTATACGAAGAGAGGGTGTCCCTTCCCTTTCACGAGTCTTACGAATGTAGGGGGTCCCACCAATGTCCTAGGTCAGACAGATAAATGCGTCCCTCCACAATGTCATAGGTTAGATAGATAAATGCGTCCCTCCAATGTCATAGAATAGATAGATAATTGAGTCCCTCCAATGTCATAGGTCAGATAGATAATTGAGTCCCTCCAATGTCATAGGTCATATAGAACAGATAGATAAATGCGTCCCTCCAATGTCATAGGTCAGATAGATAATTGAGTCCCTCCAATGTCATATAGGTCAGATAGATAAATGCGTCCCTCCAATGTCAGATAGAACAGATAGATAAATGCGTCCCTCCAATGTCAGATAGATTAGACCGATAAATGCGTCCCTCCAATGTCATAGGTCAGATAGATTAGACAGATCCCACCCATTTCAGAGGTTTGATAGATGAACGCTTCGCACCAATGTCAAAAGTTGCACAGATAAACAGGTACTCTTACGACAAAGAGGGGTAGGTAAATAAACATCTCTCCCCTTTTAAAAATTTGAAAGAGAAATGTGTACATCATAGGGTCAAGGCACATAAAGGGACCTCATACGGGAAACATTGCCCTCCCTACGGTGGGAAGGTTGTAAGAAAAATGCGTAAAGGAAGGCAAATGTCCATCGCCAGGACCTAGGTTGTTGGAAATTTACAATCAACACCCATCAACGTCGGACAGATTCAATGAAAGGTCCAAGAGGGTAAACGAAAAACCCCCAAAGGAGGGAAATGGAACCCAACAAAAAATGGAATGAGGGGGAAAATTTAAATGTCAAAAACTTTTTGATGCAAGGAAAAATTAAAATGTCAAAAACTTTTCGATGCAAGTAAACAATAAAATGTCAAAAACTTTTCGATGCAAGTAAACATTCAAATGTCAAAAACTTTTCGATGCAAGTAAACATTCAGATGTCAAAAATTTTTCAATGCAAGTAAAAAAAAAAAAAAAAAAAAAAAAAATTTTTTTTTTTTTTTTTTTTTTTAGTGGTTCTATAAAGGGTTGACACTCGAGGTATTACATGACGTTTGAGATGTCACACATTCTTTTGAAATGTCAGACAGAACCTTTTTTAGGCATCTCAAGACACTTTCAAGCACTCCAGTAGTTTGCCCCAACTGTCATGAGCAAATGACATTGGGTCATTTTTATTACAAACATGCATCCGAGAAACATTCCTTAAATTTTCGCAAGCAATGCGTGTTTTGTTTTGGTAAAAAACACTGGAATCATGGAGAAAAGAATCATCCCGACCACATAAATCACGTTTTATCGTGCTTGAAACGTTTTGCAAACGAAGCCAAAGATGTCTGGGTATTCTCGGACGATGAGGAGGAGACGGAAGAAGAGGAAAGGGTGCCAGAAGTATGTGGGTGTAGGTACTTTCAACCGATACCTCGTGAAATGTACGGTCGTCCCAGATTGAGGGACAATTTTTATGATTCAATCTTTGAGAAACCCGACTTATGGGAAGAGGGAATAAAATTTGACAATGGATTGGGTAAAGATGTGTGGGGGATTATTCAGCGCTACTTGAAAGGAGATTGGGTATGGTTTCACATTATGGTCAAACACAACATTTTTGATACGTTTTGTAAGGAAATGGAAATGATTCGGAATCAATTTGTCATTTTACCCTTTTGGTGTCTCTGCGATGGATTAGAGACAGAGAGGGGTAAAATACAGCATCGACACATGATTTTGGCGTGTGAGCAAGAAAGTGCGTTTGAAGAGATTTGGAAGGGTAAAGTTCGCTATGAATTTCCCTCTGCTGGTCGGGCCAAAAAATGTGTCAAGATTCAGAGTGCCTTTCATTTGGTTCGGACCATTGTGTACGTGAGCCAACCTAAATCGTCGTGTGACGGGGGTAAAATTCCCGAAAAATTAATGAATCCGGAACAATGGTCCCATTTCCACATGAATCGACCCTTGCACGCGCATAGTATTGCCTTTCTCTGTACGCTTTTTCCAGGAGGAATAGAAAGATTACTGTTGGAACAGCTTGGAAATAAAAATGTGGCCAGTTGGGACAAGGTGATTAAATGTTTACCAGACGCGTGGGGTCATTTGAAATGGAATGTACCAATTCACGTGACGGGATTTAAATTTTTAAATTGCGTGTTTCCTTTCCAATACCAGGTGACAGGGGAAGAGACTCCTCTGTACGTGACGCTCTACGGTAACACAAAATTGTATTTAAAGGAGGGAAACCAGAGGGGTGAATGTTTGTTTCAACGGATCCGAGACGAAATGTATGTATTGTCCCGCAAACAACAAAACATGATGAATGAAATTAAAAAGATAAAGCAAGAGTGGGCCATGGACCAAAAAGTCTTGTTAAGGTCCAAACTCAGCGAGATGAATGCGAAATGCGACCTCATTCAAAGGGAAAGAGACATATTGAAAGAGGAAAGAGACATATTGAAAGAGGAAAGAGACTTGTTGAAAGAGGAAAAGGACGTGTTGAAAACAAAAGCAAATGAGTTGAACGCTGAAATAATGATATTAAAATTTAAATTGGAAAATGCATTAGTTGAAAATAAAATATGGGAAACTAAAGAAAACGAGTGGAAAGCCAAAGAACACGAGTTAAACACAGAAATGAATACATTGAAAAATAAATTGCAAAGTACATTGGTCGTAGATAAAATATTGAAAAGAATGATTCAGAGCCAACGAAAGCTCAGAATGATTAACCCATGGCGATGGAAAAGAGTACCAAGGTTACCACGACCTGCCAACGTTCTCTCGTAATCATTCTACTTTAGATCATGTTTGGAGAACCCTTGTTCAAAAGGTTTTCCAACCTTATTCGAAAACTTGCCAACGTTAAAAAAAAAAAAAAAAAAAAAAAAAAAAAAAAAAAAAAAAATTTTTTTTTTTTTTTTTTTTTTTTTTTTTTTTTTTAGCCTTCAATATTTTTTGAGAGACGAGTACAAATACTGCACGCGTCTCATCCTACTCAATTGTTCACAATGGATTCTTCTCCAGAGTATGATGATTTTATTGACATGTTCAATTTACCAGCACCTGTTTCACCTTTACCACCCACTCCAGTGGCTTCTCCATCCCATGAGCCATTTCAAGAGGATTCCATGATTTATGAATCTTTACCTGAACCACCTATGGTACCTGAACAATTCATTGAGTCTCGACAACGAATGGAATTTCAAGAATCCTCTGATTCCGTGGAATCACCTGTTGCACCTGAACCAATTGTTTCTTCTCCTATTCGGAAGGTAGCTTCACCTGTGCATACGATAGCTACACCTGTGCGAAAGACGGATTCACCAAGGCAAAGGTCAAATTCACCTGTAAAAAAGATGGATTCCTCAAAGCGAAAGATGGATTCCCCAAGGCAAAGGTCAAATTCACCAAAGCGACGGGCAGATTCACCTGTGAGAAAGGTAGCTTCCATCATTCAACGAGATTTTCGACGAAACGAGAATGGGCCCCGAGATCCTAGGTTGTATCGCAGACCCGATTTCAGACCACCCTATCGTAGACCTGATTTTAGACCCAGGCGACCCCCGTATGCCCATCGATTGATTCCCACGTCTCATGTGTCGGCTCAAGTGTTTTTTCACAGCCAAGGTTTGGCCGTGTTGTGTCTCCGAGATGAGGGATTCACGCTCACCAACGGTGTCGTCTCGTATGCCTTGGATCGGCAATGTCCCAACGAACTATTTAAATATTTGCATTACCTCAATGTCGGTACCATTTGTGTGACGGATCATCAATCCAAGCTCAAATTTAAAGAATTTCAAGCGAATTGGAGCTCAGCCAGTCCGTTCAAAATGATCCCTGTGATGCTGTTAAATGCCAACGAACGAAACAGGGGGGAATGTCCCTTTTGTAACGAAATACATTGTCATCGTTGGGTAGCCGTGCAAGGCATGTGCGCCATCTTGCATCAACCCATCAATCCCATTTTTCATTCGTGAGCAAGATTGGTGACTGCAAGCTCCGCCCACATCCTGTCTGAAACGTATAAAAGGAGAGCTCGTTGGGACGCTTCAAATCAGTCGTCTCTCGACTCGCCAGCAGCATGGACGCAATCGATGCCTTCCCAGAGCACCTATCCAGCACCGTGGTGCCAGTGACCTTACCTGAGAAAATCGAGACGTTGGAATATGCAGCTCGACAGGGCCTCGTCAAAGCATTCATCCTGTATCAGGAGATGGCCACGAAACGTGTGTTTGTCATGTTTTGTAACGATAGTTGGCATTGCAGACGATCGTATATGGACAATTTCAAGCGGGCCGTGTTGGCGGCGAGGATCCAAAATCCCTTTGAACCCGATGAGATGACGTGGGATAAGGTGTCGCAAGGCTTAATGAGAAATCCCGATCGACCGCTGAAGAATACGGACAAACGGATGGGATTCATGCACCAAAACATGTTTATCGTAAAAACTGGATTTACCTTTGGATTTCGCACCGTGAAACCGGGAGAGATTCATTTGATCCAAACAACCCATGTGCCCATGCTAATGTACGAACTGCCCTCCTCCAGTTTAAAGCATCAAAGCAAACTCAATCTGTATAGGAGGAGTTTTGAGCCATTTGACCAAATGCTCTATCATCGCAAAGTGTTGGAGCCCCATACGGCGTATCCCATCCCGGCAGGAACTCATTACATTTTACTCACAGTGCAAAAGACCGTATTTGGGGTGGACATTATTCCCGAAACTATTCTTCCTCAACTCGTTCAGAGCGGATTCAACCTGGGGGATTTCCGAAAGGTGAACCGATATGACCAAAAAGCCTACAAACTGCCTCCTCCGACCCCGGCTCATGGTGAGACGAGCAAGCGACCTTTGGAGGAAGAGGTGTATCCTCCCTCCAAGAAACATTTTAGGATTCCAAAAAAATCCCACAAAATACTCATTACACCGGTCGTGCGACCCCCTGTAATGATTGCCAGACCTGCCTTGGCTGCTCCTCAACCCGTGTCCATTCCACCTCAAAAGATTCAATTACCAGAGCCACCTGTGCAGATTCAATTACCAGAGCCACCTGTGCAGATTCAATTACCAGAGCCACCTGTGCAGATTCGATTACCTCAGCAGACTCGTAACCAGAGCCACCTGTGCAGATCCAGTTTCCAGATCCACCTTTGTCTCAATCACCTGTGCAGATCCAGTTTCCAGATCCACCTTTGTCTCAATCACCTCAGCAGATCCAGTTTCCAGATCCACCTGTCCAGTTTCCACCTCAGCAGATCCAGTTTCCAGATCCACCTGTGGAGACCTCGTTTGACCATTTAATGTCAAACGTATTTGGAGACTGCTTGGGGCCTGAACAAGTGATGGAAGCCCCCCCAGCCCATGCACAAGAACCCCAGCTGATTCATACGGTGCCTTCCCTCTTTGATCCAAATAATGACATTATATCGTTTTTGGACCATTTTGAAGAGGGGTTGGCCATGGAGCAGCCGGAAGCACCCCTGGATTTGACAATGCCCAGAATGAACCCTATGAAAAGATACACTGTTGGGTTTAAAGTGACAGAACCTCTAAATTTGTGTTGCAAATAAATCTTGGCAGTTGTGTATGTAATATTTGTAAATAATGATTGTTTTGTACATTTTTTTGTACATAATTTTTTGTAAATAAAAAAAATTGTTTTATGGAAACAAGTCTGATTTTTTTGTCCAAAAAAATACCAACCTTGACACATTACACAAGAGGATGTAAAAAAAATGGTTTCGGTACAAAATTTATTGGACCAGTGTCGTTCTCGCACTACGATTGTTTTTGGAAATCTGGGTCGGTGGCCGGATCGAGTTACATATTTCGAGCAAGACTATCCTTACACCATTATTTTTGAGCCCAATTTTGGTGTGCACGTTCCTCGGTCGTTTGGAAAAACAGTGGTCGTGTTTACGAGTCATTTGGATTTGACGTGGGATCCAGGAGTCGAGTTGAGATTTTTTCAATTGGGTCGTCCCCCGTCTCGCCGAGTTTGGGAGGCGTATCAACCCCACAATAAGGAGGCGTACGCGTTGAATCTCACGCAATGCACGCGTTTGGTGGATGTGTACGTGACATTATTAACGTGGTTGGATGATTGGGAAATGCATCGAGATAAACACCTCCCTTGGCGTCTGCTGATGCCCCAACCTTGGAAACGGGCTTTGGAAAAACACGTGGAGCGCTCGCATCAAAAGGCCTTGGCACATGGAATGCCAGTTGACGTCACGCTCCTCGAGCATATATAACGCCAGCCTCTAGCCAGCAGAATTATTCTCTCTCAGCAACATGTCGAATCAACCCGCCTATTTTGCCCATGCCAGCGTGTTGCACCACCTGGGCAAACCAGTGCCCATCGAGCTATCGATTGCCACCATTCCCAGGGATGGCAGTGATCCCGAAGTGCTCTGCATTACGGTGAACCACGAGGACCTGACCTCCACACCCAAAGACATGCGTTCCAATGCCTGCAAAAACGCCCGTCTTCGTCTGGTGCGCCCGCTGCCCAAGAGTGTGCCGGCGCAATGGTTGCGATATTGCGTGAGGGGCATGTTTGACCAGCTGTCCCAAGGTAGAAAAGGCCTCATCGTAGTCAAAAGCCCAAAGCAGCAAAAAACATTCAAAGAGTTGGGACTCTCCACCATGGCTCTGGAGATGCTGCCCAAATTCAACACCCTTTGTGATGGAACCTTTCCCAACCCCATGCATGATGACCTCCACGAAGAAGGGGACGTGTCTCATTGCACCATGCTGAAATCGTTTCAATTTGCAAAATACCTGCAGCAGTTCAACAAGCTGCAGGCGGAATGGAGCTCCAAAGTTTCAGCTTTGGTAGAGTAAAAAAAAATTGCTCATGGGGCCCAAAAAAAGGGGGACCGAGTCGACTTTTGTGTCGACTCGGTCCCCCTTTTTTTGGATTAAGGAAGGTGCCAACGTTGGAGAGCATCTCTTTTAAAAACTTGTACTAAAAAGAGGCCACAAGATTTCTACCAAGGATGGATAGAATCAATCGAAAGGTGCCTGATGGCGAGTGTAGTTTTTGCATGGTCCTGTTGGATAGAATCACCCAATAGATATCTCATGATATGGATAGTGTTTCAATGTTGGATCAGTAATCCAATAGATGCTCATGATATGGATAGTGTTTCAATGTTGGAGAGTATCAGCCAATAGATTGGAGAGTATCAGCCAATAGGAATCAATTCACGTGACTCTAAAGAGTATAAAAGGCGAGACATCAGCAGACAGAGACATTCTCTCTCAGAGTTCTCTCAAAGCAACATGTCTCAACTAGCCTTCTTCGCCCATGCTAATGTATTTCATCATGGAGGCAAGCCTGTTCCAATCGAATTGTCCATCGCCACGATTCCGGAGGATGGAAAGGACCCGGAAGTAATTTGCATCACGGTGGATCATTCAAATCTAATTACCACCTCGAAAGACTGTCGGGCCAACCGTTTTATTAACGAGCGCCTCAGTTTGAAGAGCCACATCCCTGGATCTGTGCCACTGGAATACCTGTCCTTTTGCGTCAGGGGCAAATTTTGCCACCTGGCGCAAGGAAATCAGGGACTCATCGTTGTCAAAGGGTCGGACCAGCGTAAAATTTTTGAGCAGCTGGGGATCTTTACAATAAATTTGGAAACTTTGCCAAAGTTTCAGGACTTGAATGATCCTGCTCTACCAGATCACCTGCACGATGAGGTGCACGAATATTTTGACGTTTCCGAGTGCACTATGGTAAAATCATACCGTTTTGCCAGATACCTGCAAAACTTTAAAAAGCTGCACGCCGAATGCAACAGACAGATGGCTGATCTGGTAGAGTAAGTGAGAAAAATTGAAATATCGAACTGTAAATATCAAACTGTAAATATTGAACTGTAAAAATGCCCATGGGCCCAGAAAAAGGGGGACCGAGTCGACACAAGAGTCGACTCGGTCCCCCTTTTTTTGGGTTAAGGAAGGTGCCAACGTTGGAGGGCTTCTCTTTTAAAACTTGTGTTAAAAAGAGGCCACAAGATTTCTACCAAGGATGGATAGAATCAATCGAAAGGTGCCTGATGGCACGTGTAGTTTTTGCATGGTCCTGTTGGATAGAATCAGTCAATAGGTATCTCATGATATAGATAGTGTTTCAATGTTGGATAGAATCAGTCAATAGGTATCTCATGATATGGATAGTGTTTCAATGTTGGATAGAATCAGTCAATAGGTATCTCATGATATGGATAGTGTTTCAATGTTGGATCAGTAATCCAATATATATAGATGCCTCATGATATGGATAGGGTTTCAATGTTGGAGAGTATCAGCCAATAGGAATCGATTCACGTGACCCTAAAGAGTATAAAAGGCGAGACATCAGCAGACAGAGACATTCTCTCTCAGAGTTCTCTCAAAGCAACATGTCTCAACTAGCCTTCTTCGCCCATGCTAATGTATTTCATCATGGAGGCAAGCCTGTACCAATCGAATTGTCCATTGCCACGATTCCGGAGGATGGAAAGGACCCAGAAGTAATTTGTATTACGGTGGATCACTGCAACCTAATTACCACCTCGAAAGACTGTCGGGCCAACCGTTTTATTAACGAGCGCCTCAGTTTGAAGAGCCACATCCCTGGATCTGTGCCACTGGAATACCTGTCCTTTTGCGTCAGGGGCAAATTTTGCCACCTGGCGCAAGGAAATCAGGGACTCATCGTTGTCAAAGGGTCGGACCAGCGTAAAATTTTTGAGCAGCTGGGGATCTTTACAATAAATTTGGAAACTTTGCCAAAGTTTCAGGACTTGAATGATCGTGCTCTACCAGATCACCTGCACGATGAGGTGCATGAATATTCTGACATTTCCGAGTGCACTATGGTAAAATCATACCGTTTTGCCAGATACCTGCAAAACTTTAAAAAGCTGCACGCCGAATGCAACAGACAGATGGCTGATCTGGTAGAGTAAGTGAGAAAAATTGAAACATGGAACTGTAAATATTGAATTGTAAATATTGGACTGTAAATATTGAACTGTAAAAATGCCCATGGGCCCAGAAAAAGGGGGACCGAGTCGACTCTAGTGTCGACTCGGTCCCCCTTTTTTTGGGTTAAGGAAGGTGCCAACGTTGGAGGGCTTCTCTTTTAAAACTTGTGTTAAAAAGATGCACAAAGATACGTTAAAGATTAGTGTCAAGGTTGTAAAGCGTCAACCAATAGGAATCGTTTCACGTGACCCCACTAGAATATATAAAAGGCGAGCAGCTAGCAGCCAGAAATCAGAGTGCTTCTGAATGCAGTCAAGAGTTTAGAAATTTTATTTTTGGTTAAAACTGTCAGGTTTGGGTTTGTATTGAATATTTCAAATCTGGCAGTTTTGACGGAAAAAGAATTTCCATGGCAACAGGTAAATGCTAAATGTTTTTCGTTAAGACTTTCAGGATTTGGCGTAATGTTGGAAATTCGCAGATTCTGCAAGTCTTATCGGTAAATGTTTTTAGCCAAAATCTTCAAAAATCCGAAAATTGGGGGACCGAGTCGCATGTCGACTGGGTCCCCCTTTTTTCGGGCCAAATTATCCACCAAGATTGGAATGCATCTTTTTAAAAACTTGACACAAAAAAATTGGACTCGCCTGCTGGCTGCCAGTTGAGACCTCCGTGTTTCCTAGACACGCCAAGATTATAAAGTCGTGAGATGGGTCGTCCCCAATTTTCTAACAAGATACACACCCATATTGGAAGGATTCTGTCTCTTCTCGACATACCAACGTTGCATTGTCTGCATTTCATGGGTCGCTGCTTTCACCAAGCTTGACATGTCTCCATTTCATTTGTGTATCGCCCCCTGACATGTCTCCATTTCATTTGTGTATCGCCCCCTGACATGTCTCCATTTCATTTGTGGATCACCCCCCCCCCGTTTTAAATCATTCGTCTGGGATGGGCTGAAAAATTTTCTCGCCTCCATCAAAAATATTTTTCGGAGGAATTTGAAAAAAGTTTCGATATGGATATTGAAGAGAAGTTCAAGACGCTTTGAGAGGATACTCAGAAAGGGTCGTTTTCCATTTTCAATCATTTTTTGAAAGGGTCACGGTGCTCAACTATTTATTCGACCGACTGTATGGAGTCTATGGTAACAACTGTAAAACGAGAGATGTTTCCTATTTTACAGTGATTGCCATATGTGAATGGTATAGCGATAAAGGCACTGGGACCCCTGATTTTGGGGTTTCGATAAAAGTGTGCAAGGGGAAATTACATACGATTCACTTTTAAATGGGAAGCTGCTCATATAAAAACTCGTACGACTTTCAAACGTGGGTTTGAAATGAAGCAAATAAAGTTTGAAAAGGGTCATTTTACAAGTCCTTCCCGGAACATTTTGTAAGATCCACAAAAAAGAATGTGAGGGTTTGAAATGAGGCAAGTTTAAAATATCTTTAAGGTGTTTGAAATATCTTTCAGAAGCAAATAAAATTTACAATCAATCTATGAAAAAAAAAAAAAAAAAAAAAAAAAAAAAAAAAAAAATTTTTTTTTTTTTTTTTTTTTTTTTTTTTTTTTTAAATGTGTACTTACAATTTACTTTTGTTGTCTTGCTGTCAAGCAAGCCATTTTCTTTCTCATGACATCTCGTTCGACAAAACAAACAGCCAATTTATTTTGCCAGTAAAAGTTTCGTTCTATTATAGTTTTATTTTTCACTGTTTTAATTTGATTCATGGTTTTTTGTTGTGCGGGTGACAAAGTATACATTTCATCTCGGAGGCATCTTAAAGAACAACACTCTTCTCGATCTCCTAGGTTTCTTTCTTTCAAATACATTTTCTTATTGTTACACAAGCTCAAATATAGAGGTGTTTCTTCCTCAGTAGGTTTGAACCGTCGGTCAAGGGGAATGGCACAGTATAAATGCTTCCAACCAATCACTTTGATGGATACACCCCATTTTAAGTGACGATGCAAGTCGCTTACACGCACGGCTACTTCTTCCCAATCCACCACCTTTTTACCTCCATTTTGTTCCATGAGTAACCTTTCAACCCCACCTGGAAATAAGGTACAGAGAAACGCAATACTATGGTCGTGCATGGGACGATTGATGTAAAAATGGGAAGTTTTATTGGAATCTTTCAAATTTTTCAAAATTCTTCCATCACAGGAAGCTCTCTTTCGACTCACGTACACAATCGTTCGTACCAAATGAAATACACTCTCAATTTTGATGCGTCTTTTGGCCATACCATTATTTGGAATATTATATCTAAATTTTTTCGTCCAAACAAACTCAAACTGACCATCTAGCTCACACGCTAAAATCATGTGCCGATGCTGTACTCTAGCACTTCCCGCCATCAACCCATCACACAGACACCAGAAAGGAAGAACAACAATTTCATTTTGAATAGTTTCTATTTCGCGGTAGAATATGGGAAACGCGTCATGTTTCACCATGATGTGAAACCAATTCAAGTCTTTTTTCCGATAACGTTGAATGATTCCGTAAACATCTTCGCCCAAACCACTACTCTCAGTAAATTTCACTCCATCGCTCCTCCACATTTCAGGTTTTTCAAATAATGATTTGTACAAAATTGCATTGTTCCCATCTTTGGATCGACCCAACATATCACGTGGGATTGAAACAAAATGTTGACATTCACAAATTTCTTCATCCATTTCATCATAATTCATTCTAAGGGAGGCATTGTTTGGGGGTTTACGAAACGCTTTAAGCATTCCAAGACATGTTGCACATTCTCACGTTTCATTCTTTGCCCATGAGGCCAAGATGTCATTCCCAGGCAAAAAACGCACTCTTTACGATTCTTTAAAGAATGTTCTTTCAAAGCATGTCTATGATAGTATTGTCCAAAGGTCATGGATTCAAAACAAATTGGACAACGAACGACAATATTCGAAGAGGAATTGATGAGCTTGTAAAGCGTCGTGATAGACATGTCCTGCTTCACTAAGAACCAACAAAAGAAATTCGCAAAGCTGCTACCTTGAGATATATTGTTAAAAAAAAAAAAAAAAAAAAAAAAAAAAAAAAAAAAAAAAATTTTTTTTTTTTTTTTTTTTTTTTTTTTTTTTTTTTTTTTTTTTTTTTTTTTTTTAGTAATGCTTTATATGTTTAAAGCTCGATGTCATCTGCTTGGACTTTTAAAGCGAATATGATTCAATATGCCTCCATCTCTCGCAGTACATCACAAGACACCCGACATTCTTTTGTCACCCGTGGATAATTTTTTCATTTTGGTGAAACAAGTTGGTTTCACTGGGGACCCTCCAGAAATCGTAAGGCACATTCCATGTGCTTGGATCCATTTCTAGGGTCAAAGATGTCACATTCCAACAATGAAGCTGAAATGAATTGCTCCATATGTTTGAGCTGTGATGATGATTCTGAACTCTACACCCTGATTCTATGCAAACACACGTTTCATTCAAAGTGTTTACAACAATGGGTGGAGAGCCAAAAAGATACATGTCCTTATTGTCGTGGTAAAATACGCAAAAGAGATAAAACTCGAATTGGGTGTGGTCCCTCTGGATTCGCCTTTAGCGTTTTACGAGACATTGTTGGTTCTGACGCGGAAGCTGTAATCTCCGACACGGATTCTGAAACTAATTCAAATTCTGATGGCTATCCATATTCGGATTCTGAATCTGACATGATATCTGAAAGTCTTTCCGAGGATGACATGATATCTGAAAGTCTTTCCGAGGATGACGCGACAGCAGAGTTGGAGTTTATACCAGGCACGATGGAACAATTGATACAAAGCTTGCTCAATTCCATCGATGAAGAAGACTCTTGAAGCTTGATACCATCATTGCAAAAAAAAAAAAAAAAAAAAAAAAAAAAAAAAAAAAAATTTTTTTTTTTTTTTTTTTTTTTTTTTTTTTTTTTTTTTTTTTGCTTGGTGCCTTTATAAGCGAGCACACGTCTCAACGACTTTACATCAGCTGCTCATTGCCTCTCAAACGCATCTCCTTGCTGCTCCAGTTCTTGTTCCAGTCATGGCCAGCCGACCCAATTGCGACTATTTCGTTTCCATTGAGTGGATGCGCTATCAAAGACAATGGGTGCCTTGTCGCATCTTTTTTGCCAGTCCATTCGACAACAAGCAAATTGAGATTCGCCCGAGTCTGGAAAGCCTGCAAGCATTTTCATACCAGGACATTGTAAAAAATTTAAAGCATTCCCATTCCCTCATGACAGAAGATGAAGGTTGGGATCATCACGACATTGTTCGAGTCCCCCAAGAGGAGCTGGAACACTTTTTACAGTCTCGTTTATTAAAAGACTACCTGGAAAGGGACAATCATGGATGGGACCTTTCGATTGGAGCCACGGATCTGGCGACGTTTATGTATTTAGACCGCCTCCTTCCCGACGTGATGCAATATGTGGGAAAAGAACACCGCGCCGATATCATGGTCCACGAAATGATAAAGTGTTTCCGCTGGAGGGAAGAAGAACCAAATGCGTAACGTCTGTGTGTTAGCTGCCAGCCGGAATTGACTTTTTTAATCTACAAGCCTGAACTGCCTTTGTGTGATCTGCAAGCCTTAATTGACTTTTTTAATCTACAAGCCTGAACTGCCTTTGTGTGATCTGCAAGCCTTAATTGACTTTTTTAATCTACAAGCCTGAACTGCCTTTGTGTTCTGCAAGCTTTTGTTTTTAATCTGCTTTGTGTGATCTGCAAGCCTTAATTGACTTTTTTAATCTACAAGCCTGAACTGCCTTTGTGTGATCTGCAAGCCTTAATTGACTTTTTTAATATACAAGCCTGAACTGCCTTTGTGTGATCTGCAAGCCTTAATTGACTTTTTTAATATACAAGCCTGAACTGCCTTTGTGTGATCTGCAAGCCTTAATTGACTTTTTTAATCTACAAACATGAACTGCCTTTGTGTGATCTGCAAGCTTGAAAACAATAAACTTTGTAAGTTTAAAGTTGTATCTTTCATATTAAAAAAAAAAAAAAAAAAAAAAAAAAAAATTTTTTTTTTTTTTTTTTTTTTTTTTTTTTTTTTACGATGCTTAGTATAAAACACTTTATGAACTGCAGCTCAACATCTTGCCATGTGGTTCCAGTTGGCTCTTAATGCTTCAGCCCCCCAGTCCAAGTCTTGATTGGGGTGGATGGTCTTTTGTACTTTCGTGTTTGGGATCTTGGTCAACTGTTAAAGATTCGCCATATTCACTCCAAGTTTACTTCCTTTGTGTTTCCATGCAAAAATGTCTTACCTTCTCATCGTTTGTATCCCAAGACTATCCACAATACCCGTTTAGTCAACATCCAAGGATTGTTTTCCATCCTGCATTCTGAAAATGTCACGATGAGAGATTTATTCTTAAAGGCCCTCACCATGGGCTATGCTCACCCATCAGGTATGCGAAAGATTACCGACAAGTTTAAAAAGGGTCCTACCTTGACCCTGGTGGACTTGCCTGACGCTAAAAGTGTGTTTATACCCGAGTGGATTCATCGTTTCAAACTCGATGTGTACAGAGTTCGTCGAGAAGAAGTCAAATCTCAAAAATGGATTCCAGTGAAAGCTCCAATCTCCACAGATTACCCCAACCCGAAAAGAAGAATTATTTTT
>BMAO01006681.1:0-82360 GCA_019973975.1 Trichonephila clavata
AGTAGTCACCCCTATTCATTAGAGGCTCCACAGCGGAGAAAACGTGATTTTAGCTGCATTGTGCTGTGCCGAACAGCTGGACCCGTCGGCGACGGTGTGTCTGGCGGACACTATGGGCTAGGCATCGCTGCATTATTTTCTATTCATGGGCAGTGATTGTACGTCTTGAATGCTGGCGCCTCTGCAGGCGGCGGCGAGGTGTTTGAAGTGCCAGATGTCAGCGGGCCCTTGTCGCCGGAAACCTTTGAGAGGGACCGGACTTTGTCATCTCTGCACGAATGGATGACGTGCAAGACCGTTGGTGCCGGGTGCAAAACCCTGAGGTCGGCCAATGGGGATTGATGAGGGCGTGGAGTGAACCAATGGGGATTGATGAGGGGCGTGGAGTGAACCCGCCTCTAGAGTTTAAAAGAGTGGACTTCAGAAAGAGGGGAGGACTCCTGATAGACTCCTGAGAGACTCGTGATAGACTCCCACGAGAGATTCCCGGAATTGAACCCTGCGGACGAAGGAAGAGACTCCGGACAGACTCCTACGAGAGATACCAAGAGAGAGGCCTGCTGACGAAGGAAGACTCCTCGAAAGACTCCTAATAGACAACGACGAGAGATTCCCGGAACTGAACCCTGCGGACGGAGGAAGAGACTCCGGACAGACTCGAACTAGGCATTCTTTAATAATTAGCTTAGAGTACATTTTCAATGTTGTGCCAAGACGTTACACTAGGCAGTCCAGTTCTCGGGGCCCTGTTCCTAATAATCTTATTACACAACATTTTAGCAATATATTTCATTGCACAAATAAAATAACAGATAATCTGCGAATTAAAAAATATGTAACTAAACACTAATTATTTATTAGAATCTGTAATAAAAACTAATTCTTGCAGCAAAAAATAGCTAAATATTTGGGTTTTTTTTATTTTTGGGGCCCTTAAAAGAGTGGGGCCCATAGGCAATCACCTACTCCACCTAATGAGTAATTCGGCACTGGTTTTGGGGAATCCCATTCCACACTTAAAAGAATATATCTTAAAATAATATTTAAAGTATATAGATAAACATATATTTTTAATGTTATATGAAGAGAAAATTTTAAAATTTTATTTCTTATTAGAAAATTTATGATGTAATGTTAATGTTTTTATTCATTGATAATATTAATTTGTGATCCAAATGTCACCTGCGCATGCATCATATTTAGTAACTGAGATATGCGTTCACATTTTTTACACAAACTGTCGGCCCTTGGAAATTATGTGCAGTAGCATTTCATATTCCGCGTTTAATTCGTTTTTATATTTTGTTTTTGTAGACACTCGCGTTGAGAAATATTTTCACTTACTAAATACATTTTTGTGAATGGCATTAAAATGTTCACAGCTATGTGAGAAATTCTGCGTATTTTGCAAGAAATGGCAACCTAAAATTTTGGTGTTCTAGCTTAAATTTAAATTTTAGCATTGAATCTCTGGATATGTCGATAAATTGTTCCATCTTCTTCATTATAGGTGTTTCCCCCCCCCACAAATGTAAAAGGTTTCAGGATATTACACTAACTAGTATAAAATTACTTTGTGGAACTCGGGATAGCAAACAATAGTATATTCATAATCTAATAGATAAAGAAAGAAAAGTTTTAAATTCATTTATTATAAAACAATAAAAGTTTAAAAAGTTTTTCACAACAAAGTTAAGTTATGTATAAATAAAAATTTTAATTTTAATGTATGAGATCATTTTTAGATAATTGTGGTTATATGAACTTCATGCGAACTTGAATCCGTTTTGCATACACATTTATAATTTTTCTTTTCGATTTTTTTTTTATTGTGACTCGTGGAATCTCAAGGTTCTGTGGAACACAGTTTGAAGATCAATGCTCTAGATAAATGATGTAAGAGAACGAAACTGTTTAATTTTTTCTGAATAAATGATTTTCAAAGGAAGAATGGGTGGATTTAAAGCAATGAAAAAACTTAATTTCACGTTTTAATATGCTGTATTAAATGAACAAACAATATGATACAATTTTACATTCATTACGATAGAAAAGGGGTTGGCAACCTATTTCACGTGTGCACGAGCACAATTCTCAGTGGCACTCTGCACTACTCAAGAAATGTGTTAGTTTTTGAGAGGATGGAAGTTGATAAATTTGTAATAGATCTTATTTGAAATAGATCTCCAAAACTATGGACAATTACGAAAATGTCAAAAAAATTGGAAGGTAACTCCAAAGATAAATTTACAGCTTTTTGTAATTTTATTGAATGCCATTGCTGGAGAGATTTAATTGTTTCAAAAGAGAAAATTGTATGCACATTGCTCTCCGTTTTTTGGTTCTAGTTATCTAAGTAAGTAAAAAATATTTCCTCACAAAAAAAATATTTCGAGTCCGCATAGAAAATCAACAAAGAGTTATCTCAATTTTCTTCTAAGACCAATTCTTACCTATAAAATATAATTAAATATTTTTCAAACAAAATGCGCAAATAATAACTTCATTACATTACTTTTAATTATAAATAGCGGTACAATAGCATCACGTGTATCTGAAAAATATTTAAACAATTTTTAAATGAAGAAAGTACAAACAAAAGAAAAAATATTACAATTTTTTCCCCAGCGTTTTTTAGTACAAATTCTGAAAATATATCAACATTGATAAAAACATGATATATTTTATGCTGCATATACATATAGATTAAAATACAATTTTTAAATCACATACAATTATTGATTTTAATATACAATAACATAAATTTAACATTGATACCGTTGGATAACCATAAGATTATTTAATTTTTACGCATATTTGGCAACAAAATAATAGTATTGTTTTATGTAGTGGGATGAGACTTGATGCTAATACAGTTTTTTCAAATATTTATCTATTAATTACCAATTAATAAATTAATTACCGGTTTTCGACACCAACTTAGATTCGTCTCCATTATTGTAACATTGTAAATGCTAAAACAAAACAATGACAAAAGTTAGCGCCGAAAACCAGTTTTTCATCCAAACTAGCCAAACCAGGTGCGCATTGTTACAACAATTCAAACAAATCATGCTTTTTTACAATTCCTACTATAAGTTCCCTCTCTCCCTATACATATATCTATATATATCTTGTTGAAATTTTTCAATCGTTGATAAAATACTTTGTATTCATTCATTCAAAGTAGGAATTGTCTTAAAATTTGTTTTATATTACTTGTTTCCCTTGAAAAATGAAATTAATCTAACAGGAAATTGCGCTCAAACTTATCAGACGAAAACCTGCAACATCAATTACGATGTACAAATATATGCATTAGAGATCTATTGAAAAAAACTCAGTGAAAGAGTTGAGAAACAAATATCTCACTAATCAAATAAATTTAAATCATATTATTTGATTCATTGCATTTTCATTATTATATTATCTATGTTTGTATACATATAAAAATAATGAAAACAATAATAATTCGTTCTGTTTTAAATTTTTACTCCAATAAATGCTTGTAATGAATCCAAATATATCATAGAGATATATATTTTTTATATGTGGCCCGCGGAATTGTAATGTTTTTCCGAAGTGACCCGCAAGGTCATTTGGGTTGGCCACCCCTGTCCTACGCAAAACCCCATCAGAAGACTTTTCAAGTATCACCAAAAGCGGGGACTCCCTTCCCCCTCACACTCTGCAGTTTCATCTGCTCTTTGCTGTTTTATTACAGAGCAATAAAAGTTTCTACATCCCCCCCCCCTTTTTTTTGTAACTTTCTCTTCTTTCCTAGAGACTTCGCACTAATGTTTGTCGTGAACTAATGAAAACACCGTTTACATACTTAGAAAATTATTTTTTTTAAAGTTTATTCAGTGGATTATCATTTTGTGGAATACTTTATTTTCTAATTGAAAAATAAACTAGACCGGATCAATATTTTAACTACAGTACTAAAAAAATTTATAAAAATTTTACTACTTAAAAATTTTATTACATATTTTACTAAAATGGATATATTTCGAATTAACTTTAATTCTGACTTTGATATGTGTAAAATGTATTGCGCAAAGAAACCGCAGCATCTATTATATTAAAAAATTTAGTCAGACTTGACCAGGGAATTGAAAATGTTCAATGATAGAAAATACCAGTCAGTGTCGGTTTATCCATTGGGCACTTGGGGCGGGCGCCCTGGGCCGGGAAGGGCCCCGATAGACTTAACAGGACCCCACTTAAACAGGTTTTCTAGTTATAAATTTCGCTTCTCCAGAGTCAAGAGTACCTGTGGATCTTCTGCTTCCAGGTATCGAAATGAGCCTAAACAGGCACTACAGTCAGTAATATTGAATAGAAAAAAAAGCACATTTAAAGATACAGCGACTTTAAAATTGCTATATTGCCCTATTTATTCGAATCTAAGACGCACCTTTTTATTCCGATGTTAATGCTACTAAAAATTGGTTGCAAGACGGAAAAGAATCGAAGACTGAAAAATTCATCGGATAGAAAAATTGAACAAGATACTGTCGAATAGAAAAGATATAGATTTCGTTTATTTTTAAAAGTTTTTAATACTGGTAAAATAAAATAATTGTTCTTTTCTTATTAATTCACCTTTTTTTATTTTGTAAAATGAGTGAGTGAGTGAACATTAACGTCGCACTGAGGGCTTTTGGCGACGGACTTCGTAATTTTGAACCATGGTCAAGTGACGAGGACAATACCTGAGCTAGTATCCCCTCTCCTAACTACCACATCACACCAACGGGAGAGCATTTAAGCTCTCAACAGATTTACAAATAGAACAAAAAACAGAGTACGAATAGAATTTTAAATTTTAATGATGAAATTAGCTTTTCATAAAAGATACTTGTAGTTATACAAACTTCAATCCATTTTACATATACATTTATAATCTCCTTTTCGATTGTTTATTGTGACTTGGGTAACCTTGAGAGCCCCAGGGTTCCGTGGAACACAGTTTGAAGGATGTTTACGAGCTCTATTACTCTTATTTTTCAAAGGCATTTTTAGAAATATTAAAAAGAAAATGAGTTGTGAAATAAGTCGTATAAGAAGTATAAAGGTTCCTACTCTAAATTTCAAAAGTGACTAAGACGAGCAACGTATTTTACTTCGGTCAGAATGATTATTCAACACCATCCAATTAGAAGACCTCAAAAATCACCGAAAGTTGAGACCCCCCCCCCCTTCACACATCTCCCTACGGCGTCTTCCACTCTTTTCTGTTTCAGCACCCCAGCAATAAAAGTTTCCTTTTTCTCCCCTTTTTTGTATTTTTCTTTCCTAAAGACTTCCGACCAACAAGTGTTTTCTGTCCCATCCGAAGTGAAATTCCCATGAGATACTGACATCATGACATGACGAGATGCCTTTGGAAGGATGCTAAAAGGATTTTTGGATAATAAAGCTGCAATTAAACAAAGTAATTTATCACACAGTAATTATACTGAGTAACAGATTGTTTTAAAACAATAATTTATGGTAAAATAGCTTTGTATAATTTAGATTCACATTAGCTTTCTAGTTGACAGAAACATCTCCCCCCCCCCCCCAATGTGTAAAAAGCTCATAACTGATTATGAACTTTTCTGAGCAAATGATTAATGGAAAAGTTAAGAAATGTAAAACTTTCTTAACATTTGAAAATCGAGCAATTCGATTCGCAATTGCGAGATTAAAAAAGCAAACATTATTAATTATTACAATTACATTTTCACTTCGTTTATAAAATAAATCATTCATTTTAAAAGTCTTCCAAAATTAAAAATTATGTATATTTGATGTAAAAAATGAAAACACCGTTTAAATATTTAGAAAATTAAGTTTTAATTTTTTAAAAACTAATTTTTTTAAAGTTTATTCAGCAGATCTGAATGCTTTATTTTATAATTTAAAAACAAACTAGTAACAAGAATCAATATCTTAACTATAGTACTAAAAGAAAAACTCCAATGAGCAGCAAATATCTATTCATACGGTAATGCCTCACATATTTCTTTTTTCATAAAAAAGTTATATAAAAAATTTACAACTTAAAAATTTTATCATGTATTTAACTAAAATGGACATATTTAGAATAAACTTTGATTCTAAATTTCATATGTGTAAAATGTATTCCTCAAAGAAATCACACAGAGACTATTATATTAAAAATTTAGTCAAGAACAGGTTATTGAAAATGTTCAATGATAGAAAATGCCAGAGACAGTAATTTTTAATAGAAAAAAAGGCAAACTTGAAGATACAAAAACTTTAAAATCGTGATATTACTATATTTATTCGAATCTAAGTCGCATTACTTCCCTTATGCTACTAAAAATCGGGTGATGCTTAGAATCGAAGACTGAAAAATTCACCGGAGGGGGAAATTGGACATGATACTGTCGGATAGAAAATTACAGGTTCTCGTTTATTTTTAAAAGTTTTTAATAAATTAATTACTCACTTCTTATTAATTCACCTTTATTTTTTTATTTCGTTAAGAGAATATTAATGTCGTACTGATCAGCTACTCGAGGGATTTTGGTGACAGATCTCGTAATTTTGTACTGTGGTCAAGTGACGAGAACGACACCTGAGCTACCACCCCCTCTCCTGAATGCCACACCACATCAACGGGAGGACATCTGAGCTCTCGACAGAATAAGCTCCCCTACATGGCGGGTCTTGAGCGGTACTAGTCTAGAACTCATGACACGGCAGCCACGATTCTGTTACATGACCATTAGGCTACCGCAGCCACTTCTTTATTTCGTAAATATATCCTATATCTCAGTAACATATTTTACACTATTTTAAATTTTTTTCCACAAAAATGGGCTGAGAATTTGGGGTACATAAAAAAAATAAGTTTCTGCTAATTTAATTAGAAAACAAGATTTGTGGTTAATGATTGTTCCAATGGTTTAATGGTAAAATTTGAACGTTAATATAAAATCTATTCAAAAATAGATTCGATTTTTTGTTAGTTAAAAAAATAATAATAATTGCATTAGAATAATTAGATTAAAATTTTAAATTGTGATCTTCAAGGAGTAGTAATTTGTATTCTTTAGTCAATTCATAACTTTCGGTCAAGTATAAAATAAGTATACTTTCAATTTTTGATTCAGTCGCTTCACAGAATTTAAATAATTTTATATACATTTCATCAATAACAGGCGGGGGAAAAAATCTAAGCAGCATAATTATAAATTATCTATATAATTTAAATTTTTAAAGCACACATGCAGAAAATATTGAAAACATTCCTAAATGGGAAAGTTCATCAGGTTTGAGATGTTAAATCTCTATTGTACATCATAAATCTTCTTTATTGTCCATACTATTTGCCACAACTTGCTGGTTACCATAATTTCAGCTGGCGACTATATTTCAGAAAGCTATCGCCAAAATTAAGTATTCCTAGCCAAGAAAAATTCGTGTTACAAAACGATGGTGGCGCCATCTCTTTGAGATAGTCCTAACTATGCCAAAAATAATTCAGAATGAATTTAAAATTTAAAATAATTCATTAATAAAAACATAAAACTTAATTCTGGCTACACTAGTCAAAAGAGGGAAGCATGCTTTCTAATATACTATTTAATTCTACTCGAAAAAATCAATTTTTTTCTATTTAAATGTGTTTTGCGTTTTCACTTCCTATACTTTAACATAGGAAACTCAAATTTTATTTTGCAATAATGCTGAAAACTGCGTATTTTTTTCAAAAATCAAAATTCAAAGAACACTATCCTCTAAACAATAGTTTTTTTTATACCCATAGAAATTTTTATTATTATTGGAGCCTTTTCCTGCCGGCAAATGTGCTTCCCGTTTGATCCCTATCCTTTAATATTGACCGAAAACAGCCTTAAATGCATTTAGTAAAAAACTGCTAATTTGAAATTACAAACAGACACTTCAATTTTATTTATTTGTATAGATAAGAGAGTGATTTCAAACAAAACAGAAATGTGAAAAGTTATTCAATATGTAGTAAGATTGTTTAATTTTGAGAAAGGGAACTTTGAATGTAATTAAGATATAAATTTAGTTGAAAAATTGTAGATTTCTTTTGTGATATATATTGTGGCGTTTGTCAAACAGTTGTGAGTTATCTTAGAAATTTCAAATTATTTTGGAAATGTTTTATTGTTCTGTTTAGTCACAAAGTATTAAGAGTTTTAAAAAAACAAACAAGTATAGTAATAATACTAAACTAGAATGTGTAAAATACATTTGTAATCAGTTAATGTTTTATTAACTTATATTTAGAAACTTTAAAAGGAAATAAATTAAAAGTAAAAAAACCTTTTTAAAAACAAGCTTTTATTTAAATGCGCTAAAAAGAATAAAATAAACTTTTTCTGTAAAACTTTTTTTACTATCAACTGATAACGTCATTGCACAAATTATATGATATAAAAGCTCGTCGCGAGATTAAAGTACTCTTGTTTACTTAGTTTGAAATTTTTACAAATTAAAATCAATCAGATCAATTTACTTGTTTATCTGCAGATGTAAATCACGCGACAAGCTTTTATCTATATAAATAAACTAGCTGTTACCCGCGACTTCGTTCACGTAGAAATTTACAAAAAAGTGTTTTGTTCAATTCACAGATCTTACGAAAACTTAATAATTCTGTATTCCACGTTAAGAAATACATACACGCTATATATATATAGAGAGAGAGAGTTTAATGTCATTTTTTTACTTTGTGAATCAATGTTTTGTTTTTATATTTTGTGTTCTTTCTGCTTTTTGGTGTTTATTGTTTTATTTTTTTTATTTTCTTTGTTTTTTGTTAATTTTTGTGTGGTTTTTTTCGTATAAATTTATTGAACATCCTCTCTATATACAGTATTAAATTTATTGAAAAATCTCTTTATATACAATATTTGGTGTACGATTTTCTTGAGCTAAAACAAAAACGCCAGTGGCATTCCTCGCACGTGAACATGCCACGTATAGTTGGCCATGTGAAAAGCAACTCTTAGTTAAATCTATGTCAACTTTGCTTAACGTTTGCCCTTGTGACTTGTTAATTGTCATAGCAAAGCTGACACTTACAGGGAATTGTAGTCTTTTGAATTCAAACGGGAAATTCGATGGTATTATGGGAATTCGTGGTATAAGTACTATGTTACCTTTTCCGCATCCGGATATTATACGACCTTCTATAACGTTTCTTTGCAATGACACTACTCGCAACCTAGTACCATTGCAAAGTTTTGGTGGGTTTAAATTACGGAGTAGTATGATGGGAACGCCAATCTTAAGTTCTAGCTTGTGAGGAGGTAGACCAGGCACAATTATACTGTTTAAAAATTCTGTTGGATAACTAACCGTTTCATCCGGATTGCAAACTGTATTGATGGAAAGGTATGTTTGTGATTCACCAGGAAGCTTATTTAACATGCGCTGATTAAGCGCAGTAACCTGGTCGTTTATAGGTGCTAAAATGGATCTTTCACACAACCACGAATCTTCTTTTATATTGAGATTGTGAACATCATCATAAATGCTATGTTTTTTTATCAAAATCTGAAATATTTTCATGAATAAAAACCTAACAATGTTTAACATCGATTTCTAATTATTATACTTAAAGTTCAGCTGTTAAAGTTTAAAACAGCTTAAATATAACGAATTAAAAAACTCACAATTAAGAAATTAAGAACAATTTGAATTATTTTAGAAACAACTACCTACGCAGTTAACTAAATAAAATAACCTAAGAGTAATTTATCAAAATCTGAAATATTTTCATGAATAAAAACCTAACAATGTTTAACATTGATTTCTAATTATTATACTTAAAGTTCAGCTGTTAAAGTTTAAAACAGCTTAAATATAACGAATGAAAAAAACTCACAATTAAGAAATTAAGAACAATTTGAATTAAGAAAAACAGAGAGGTAGAAAAATGAAAGATACCTTGAAAATTATTATTCTTCGATTACAATATAAATATTAAGCAAATAATAACTATTGTTTAAATGTGACTAAAAATGTAAATAAAAAAAAGAGAAAGGATTAAAACTTATCAATTTTTTGTTTCTTGCATTGCTTTTTGCTTATGAAGCCTTGATTTATTATTTTTAAAAGTGCATCCGAAACAGCCGTTGCTCTACTTAACTGAACAGTGAGATAACTATCATAAAAAAAAAATTATGGCACGTGTCAGCGAATTATGATGTGCGCGTAACACTGTTATGTCTCATGAAGAGCATCGGTCGCCAGTAACCAAAACAACGACTTCATTAGCTCAGCTTGGCGTTCAATTTGGCGTTCATCTTGGCATTCAGTTTCACGTTCACCCGTATAGTTTCCGTTCCCGTAAGAATACGGGAATAAAATATAGCCTATGTTACTTACTCCCCGTTAATGTAGCTTTCCATTAGTGAAAGAATTTTTAAAATCGCACCAGCCGTTTCCGAGATTAGCCGAAACAAACAGACAGACAGACAGACAGACAGACAGACAGAAAAAAATTTTAAAAATTGGTTTTTTGTTATGAGTACCGTATATACTTTTAGTGCATTAAGTAAAAAGCTGCTAATTTGAAATTACAAACAGACACTTCAATTTTATTTATATGTATAATTAATGCTCTAGACTTCATACTTTCCATGAAATTTCAGAAAACAGAGATCAATGCATAGTGGGACATCGCAAGCAAGTTATACAAACGTACGTTGTTCTCATGTACTTTATTAGAGCACAAATGGCAACATCTACATATTTCTTTTTATCAAGTTGGCATATAGTCACTCATTTTAGTCAATCATTCGTCATCTGGACCAGTTTTCTCGCTGCTCAGGAAATTTGCAGTTCGTTCTTAGCCCTTGCGACTTGAAAGTCCAGATATCAGTTCTAAAAATTCTTTCTAGCAAATAATTTTTATTTTGAAAAAATTCTAAAAGCAACTCATTGTATTTTCTTATCAATAACCCGGACATTGGTGTTTAAGGAAAAAAAAGGAATAAAAGAATAATGCTATTTTTTAAAAAAAAACAATTAAATAAGTGTTATAAACGCTTTCCAGCATTTAGAATTTTTAGAACAACTAAAACTTATCACATTATTTATTGAGGTTTTGTGTTTACATTTCGATTCTCTGTGTGTGAGTTAAAGAATAACATTTTAATAATCAATAACATTTTTTTCCGTGTAAAGAGAAACATTAATTCCAAAATGTTTAACTAAAACAGTTCTAATCATGCTTAATTTTAATACACAAAGAGTTTGGAATCTTGCAACAAACCTCCATATTATAATCTTCATTCTTTTCAAAACACATATGAAATATAAATATATATATGAAAGCCGTGTGAAGTGGAAAGAAAAAAATGCAATTTAGATCAAAATCATTTTTAACGACTCCAGGGAATGGATGTTATTAAGGGACACGAGCAAAAACTTGAAAACTATTTTTTTCAATACATATTTGTTTGTCACCTCCCACCCCCCAAACCAATTATTTCAAAAAAAAAAAATCTACCCCTTTAGAAAAACTAAAATTACCAACGCTAAAGAGCTATAAAGAATTGAAATTCCTATTTATGTACACCAGGGGTGGGCAGACTTTTCCAGGGTGCGGTCTACTTTTTCCAGGAGTTGCGGTCCACCCAGTGTCAGTGGCGCATACAAGGGAAGGGGTCCACGGATCCGGACCCTTCCTTATAAACCTTCCTTTTTTCCGATTCATTATAGTTCCAAGTATTATAGTATGGTAAAATATAATTAGATATTTGATATTAATAATTTTTTTTTATTTATTAATGTTAATTATAATATTCAGCAATTTTATTTTTTGCTGTTTTTTGTTCCAACAATCGACAAAATTTTTAAAAAATATGCTTGGTTGCGTATTGGGGTTATGATACGAGAATGGTAGACCTTCAATCCTCGACCCCTTCCCTTTAAAAATTCTTGTGCGCGCCACTGCCCAACGTCGTAGGTGTGGTGAGGTAAGGAAAATGTTTTTTATTATAACTTTATTATTCGTTCGGACATGTATACTTATTATATATATATATACCTACAGAACTAAAGTAAAAAACAACACTTTTAAATTCGCGCTAAAAGCAAAACGCAAGATACAAAACTTAATAACAATAGACCCAAATATAATTATATCAAATGATACTTTATTATAAAACAATTCACAATACATTAAAAAAAAATAAAACATATTTATCTAAAGTTAGTTTTTGCTGTTATAGTCAGTAGAAGGCTTAGTCTACGTACTGTCCGCCAATCTTGAATTTTCCGTACATAATAATAACTGGTAAAATTTTTAGGCGGTCACCCCAAAATGTCTTGGCGGTCCACCGGTTGATCGCGATCGACGTAAACGCTCACCCCGGATATACACTATTTCAACATGGCCTTTCTATAAAACACCAGCAATTATTAAGTATAGATTTTATAAAAGCATGTTACCCATATCTATATTCATATAATATTAACTATAAATTCATACATTCTAAGACAGGGGTGGGCAATTGTTTGGGCTCAAGGGCTTCATTGTAGAACTGGAGGACACCGGAAGACATCACCTTTTCAAAACGATGGCATTCATTAGTTATTTTCTGCATCTCAGAAAAAGTTATAAATTGTACCATAAAAATCCTTAAGTTGAAAAAAATAGAGGTGGTTTCACATTCAATTTATTTATTGTGCAAATTTTCATGTTATCGATAACTGTAAAAACAATATAAGAATCAGCTTAATGAGACAAATGTACCTTATGGCACTTATCTACAATATTTTTTTAAAAAAAACCCCATTTAGATTGTTTGATTAATTTCTCATTAGAGACAGCAAATTAATGCCAGACAACTTACATCCATATTTACTCTTGTTGACCTTCATGAAAGAAAAGGTTTGCTCACAAATATATGTTGACCCAAAATAATAAATTATAGTTTAAAAAACTAAAAAACACCCTTTTATAGCTAAGGCGATATGGTACCTAAAAATCATTAAACTGACGAAAAAATTTTTATTGGCTTATTTGATACCCCGAATCTTTATAAATATGCCTGTAAAATTTCAAAGCTTTACCTGGATTTTTCATTAAGTGATGGAGCAATGTTTGATGCTAAACAGCTACTACCACGCCTACATTTCAGATTATCTGCTAGAAAAGAGCCTGATAAAAAAATGAATTAATTATTTTTCTAATGCGCATCAATGAGATTGACATTATATATGCAGTAATAAATCATTTTAAGAAAGAATTGTGCAATTCATGCAAAAATTCTAGTTTGTGAATTATTTACTGGGAAGATCAAATGGATTTGGTCAAGATATAAAAGTTGTGCTTGCTTTTTATGATATTATCATGAATTAAATTAAAACTTCAAAACGGATTCTCCCAAAGCTAATCCCAAAGCCGGATACTAAATCTCATTTTGATAACTCAGATAATTAAAAATCTAATTCGCAAAGAATAGAAAAACTCTCCCATTTTTATACATTTGTTTTTGGTGATATATATATATATATCATGTGCGCGAGATTCAACATTTTTATTATTAAAATATTTTAAGATATTTATTTAAACAAATGCACATATACAGTTCTTAGATTTTGATGTATTTTGCCTATAAATTATTATTTGATTTTGCTTTCATTCGTGTACAATATTTAACATGCGAAGGCTTTTAAAATCACGGAAATAAAAAAATAAAGGCATAAACATCTTTTGTACATGTTGTGCATTAGCTCTGAACATGGAATTAGCGCTGAAGTGTGTGTATTTATTTTTTATTACAATTATTAAGATACAGTTTTATGAAATATTGATCTTTCATTCGTTTTTTTCTATGTATTCACTATGGCAGTATACTGTTTAATTGTTCTACATTTGTGCAATTTTTTTATGCTAAGCAGTTTTAAATAAGATAATTAACATTTCATAAAAGTTTCAGACTATTCGATAAATATTATATCACGCTATTCATGGAATGAAAACTTCAAACACATTTTTCTCCATGTTGAATTTTTGTGCATATACTGTTATTCAAAACCCTAAGGCATTTTTGATAATTGAAGTATGGGTTTGAGATTTTTTATACATGTTCTGAAACGTATGTTTTGTAAAACTGTGCATGGAATTAGTTCTAACATGTTTAGTACTTTTTCTAAAAAATTTCAAAATCAAAACTAATGATTTTTTGGGAATTTTTGAAAGTTTAACTATAAAAAAAATTTATAAAAAAATTAAAGAGCAGCAGCAGAAAAAAAACCCATGCATATTTTTATGTAGTATATTATAAGGTACTTATAAAAAAACTTTTGAAAGAAAAGATGCATATTTAAAAAAGCCTTAAAGATTTAAAAAATGCCTAAAAAAGCTAAAAAAATTTAAATTTTACAAACATTTCGCAACAAATTAAAAAATTTTTTTGTATGGAATTATTAAATATTAACCTTTATGAAATACAATTAAAACCAAATATCAAATATTAAAAATAAAAAAAATTGTGAAGATGGTACCATATCGCCTTAATCAAAATAAGTTGCAACTATATCTTTTAGTCGCCAAATCTGAAATTAGTCGCCAAATCTGAAATTGGTCGCCAAATGCGAGATGGGATCTGAAAATGGGAAATCGTTGATCCTGATGATCCTGATCTGGACAATGAAAAAAATTATTAAATTACTGTTTTGTTATCGGTTTCGGACAAATGAGCAAACTTTCGATATAATCTGAGCTTTTAAAGTGGGTAAAAATTGAGTTCAAAGATTCCGTTACATAAAAGGGAAGCCTATAAAAGGGTGTTAAAAAGAGAAAATTTTCTGTATGTTTGGTTTTCGACTGACTTGGCGGGCCGCAAAGAACTCTTTGTGGGCCGCTATTCTAAAACAAAAGTACCCACCCCGTTCTAAAACAAAAGTAAAATACAAAATTTGCACAGTCAAACCGGATAAATAATTACAAAGTAATGATTATACAAAAGCAAGTGATTCATATGCATTTACAATCATTATATTGTTAATTGTTTTAAATACAGTTTTATACTCTAAAAAAACATTTCCTAATATAATTCAACTTAACTCCCCGCAAAGAATCAACTAACCACAAACAACACACATGTGTTTAAAAAATCCCACACGTAAGCACTCTTCTAAATGAATCAATAGTTTTCGGAGATTCCGGACACGGAACTTGACATCTGAGAAAAGATGCAATATTCTCCCCTTTTCTCCGAAATTTAATCTCCTTCTTCCACTTCCTAGAACTTTGTCTGGTTTCTTTATCCGAAAAGAGTACAATACCATCATCCCGTCCTCTGCTCTATCCCTTTTTTTCAACCAACAGGTTTAGTGTGTATCAATGGTTCCTTTTTCTTCCCGAAATCTACATCGAATATGAACCAAATGATCGATCCAGGAAAAGAGAAAAACAAAAAACAAACAAATGAAATCTTCCAAAATCCAGAACCCCGGAAAGGGACTCATACTTTTTCGTTTCAGGTTTGTATTCCAGTAAAATGCATTCAAGTTCCTAGAGTTCGTAGCTTATGAAATGACTCTTGAGAAAAGTTACAATGCTATATTTGGAATAGAATTCGTGATTTCAGTGGAAAAAAGTGCTCTTTTTCTTCTGGCTTTATTGCTTATTTTCGCTCTCGCTGATGCTGCTGGAAGAAATGGCATTTTCCTTTTTTTTTAATGCTCTCAACCTTTGCATTTTAGGATTTTTTTTAAAAGCCATTGGGTCAAACTGTGAATAACCCAGTGATTCGTAAGGAAAACACATCGCATGCTCTATTTTAAATGTTTCTGCTGTAGTAAGCTTTGAAATATATCTTTTTATTAAAAAAATAATAATGAATGGTGGAGAATGAGCGTTTTGTCAAACGCCAGTTATGTCAAGATCATTACAGATACTTTTTCATTGGTTATTTTTTTACTTTTGATTGTATTGGTTTATATTTAAAAATAAATGATGGACTAATCCAGAGGTGGCAAATAGGGGCCTACCAGCCCCATGCAGCCCCTATAGAGGTTTTTTTACTGCCCGCTAAAACAATCAGAAGAACCAACTAGACAGAAAACGTTCTCTGTATTTGGATAATTTGTGAGCAAAGTTTTCTTTTTGTGTGCGTGTGTTAAGACCAACAAGAGCTAATATGGATGCAAATCAACTGGCATAAACTTGCGGGCTTTGATGAGAATTTCTTCAAGAAATCTCCCTCTAGATTTCAAAAAAATTGTAGAAAAGTGTGTGATAAAGAACATTTGTATCATTAAACTGATTCTAAAATAAAATGTGCTTTCAGCTATAAGCATGAAATTAGCACAATAATAAAGTGAATAAAATCGTCCCTATTTTATAAAATATACATATATTGATTTTTAAAGCACAATCTATTCCTTTCCTTAGATGATAAGTCAGTTAATGAATAATATAATTTAAACAAGCAATATAAAAAAAAATTTAAGTCAATTCCTACATACTTAGGTCAACAAAATTTTTTTTTTATAATTAATTGTAATTAAATAATTACAATTAATATTAATATGTATAGACATATGACAGAATCACAATCTTAAGTGGCAAAATAGAAAGAGATTATCCTTACAATTTTCCTTTCGATTTTTGGTGTTGGATTATTTTTTTGTGTTCGTTACTTTTTATTCTCATTAATTAAATTTAATTATTCCAATAAAACAGTATAGTAAAAAGAAATCACATTCTCAGAAATTAGGGCCATCCCAGGTGGGATTCGAACCCATGACCTTTGGATTAGAAGTCTAGCGCGCTATCCATTGCGCGACAGGGACACAACGAGTGATTTCCTTTTTATATATAGTGTATACTATTTTTGTTTTTTACTATTAATTAATTAATTAATATTTGAAAAAACTATATTAACATCAAGTGTTATCCTCTACAAGTTTAAAAAATGTATTTGAGCTTGAGTGGATGAATAAAAAGTATTTCATTAACGATTGAAAATTTGAACAAGATATATATATAAATAAATATAAACACACCTCTGGTCAAATGGACTGTACCATAAGAATTTATATCGAGAAACCATTAAATGATTTTTAGGACAACTTATTAGCCTATGAGGGATCATTTGCTGGGAGAAGCAACTAAAGCCGCAAGGAGTGATATAGTCACTGCACATTGTTCACTTATTAATTATTACAAAATGACGTTTGATAATTAATAAATATCTTCAAATTTTCTTTAGCTGTGTTTTCTTAACTTTTTGAACAATTCTGAGGTAAAATTTTCGGGTCATCAGATTTTCATTAAAATTTCAAATTATAAGCTTGAAAAGAGAAATAAAAACAAATCTAATCAAATCAGCGAAAAAATTTCATTTTAATTTATTCTTGATAGTCAAAATTGTCATTCAAGTCACAAAAATTTTAAGAATCAAACACAGACTTTAATTTTAGAATCTTTTAAAAAAATGAAAGGTTAGAATGATATAAGGATGGTCCTCTTATACAAAAACGTATCTGTTGTTAACATACCAAAATTAAAATCAGGAAAGAGAGTTAAGTTTTTAAAGTAGTTCCAAAGGATTAACTTTTAGTCCACGAACCAAAAAATCCATAATGATTATCTTGCCAGCATGGGGGTGGGACTGTATAATCCGCGATTCCAATAGAAGGAATAATGCACAATAGATTACTCGACGCATTCAGCATTGAAAAGATAAGGAGGAAATATTATAATCGTGGAAATTTTTCTCTCTCTCTCTCTAAAGTTAATGGAACGATGTCCCACCTTTTCTAGATTAAGTTATCAATCAATCACGTGGAAAATAAATTCTCTAAGTTCTGAACAGTAGAAGAAAACTTAAGTTTAATTCAGTCGGAGCTCTCTATAAAACGAAGTTGCTAAATCCCGAAAAAAAAAGTTCGTTATGCTGAGTTTCATCTTTCAATTTTCTTGATAAACCACAAAAAAATAATTTTAAATTCAAAAACACTATATATTAAAAAAATTAATTATTCACACCTTTTTGTAAATTAATATATGGTTATTTTATGTATCTTACATATCAAAAAAAGAAAAGAAAGAAAGAAAACTGCAAGGAAAGTTTCTTGCACTTTTATGAGCCTCCTGAAGAATTAAATTTTTTCTTTGACGCTCAAGCACTTAAATGTTGACATTTTCGATCAACAAGAAACGAAGTTACCAGTACGACTGATCAACACTACAAATGAACGGAAACTAGCTCAAGGACACGAGAAAACTCCACTGAAGATGAAAGGGTATATCGAAGATGTTTCCAGTGAACTAGACAGTGCGAGTTAAAGGTTGCACTTCTTGGATGAAACACCCAGAATTCTATTGTTCTCGGCGAGTTAAGCATCTAATAAAACCAGTTCAAGATTTATGCCCACCATAAAGTGTGTTAAAAGACAGAATAAGTTGAAATGTCCAGAACTACTTTAAAAATAGGAAGAAAAAATTGAATTACAAGAGAGAAAGTTCGTTATATAGAAAATGCACTTCGCAATTGGAAGGTTACTTTTACGATGCAAATCATTAAATGTTATTGGTTCCAGGAAAAAGTTCGCTCTATAGAAAAATTCGCAATTTTGAGGTTCGTAATATGGAGGTTCGATTGTATTATTTTCAGGTTTAATAGTAAATATTCTGAATGTGATGGATTCTAAAAGAAAGGAAATATGACCGTCTTACGTCATAAGTGTACACAAGGGTGAGGTTTGAGGGTTCAAACCCCTTCCATAAACCAGCAGATTTAATTTTTAGAATAAAGATTACGTCTGTGGGTAATTTCGTCATTTTTTTTATGTAAAAATGTATCCCTTCCATAAAAATAGTTGTGTGGGTTCCTGATTTATCCATTAATAATATGAAATTTTGTTAAAGAAGGAATTAAATATGTTTTCATCAACAAAAAAATTCTTAGATGTGCGAATTTGAATTATATGTATGCCATGTAATTTTAAACATGTTATGAACCTTATTATTTTCATTGCGTGTCGTGTTAAGCAATTATATAATTTTAGAATAATTCTTGGTGAGATCCATACTCTATCTTTGACCTGGTTGAAAAATTTAGAATTTTTTTCCAGCGTATTCTCATAAAAGAATCTATATTATGCATTGAAAGAAATGGATATAAAAACAAAGATACCTATGATATAAAACCAAGGTTATTTACATACGAATGTCAACAGAAATTTAAAAAATCATCAGCTTAAAGAAAAGGATTCCAACTCATAATAGGCACGTGTGCCTGTTATAAACTATTAAACAGGCACACCTAAAGCGTGAAATATTTTTTTGCATGATATGAAGATTATGCGCAAAAAATAAATAAAAGCGTGGATAGCAATATTTTTTTTTCTTTATTACCATTTACTTGAAATATAACCCATTCCTTACACAATAAGAAATATATAGATTTATAAAAAATATGCATTCCATAATAAAACTGAAAATACAAAATATTTAAAGTTTTGATCTGACTAATCCTTATGCATTTAAATTACACGAAATAATTCTGTACATTACCATATATGTACTCTTATAAATATATTGACACTATAAACTGCCAAAAAAAAAATATTCTACTTTAAAAATCATCTCTCAATATTCGTGCATTATTAAAAATCAATCAATCAGTGAATTAAAAAAAATTCTTATTCAATAAAATGCAAACGATTATTATTCTAGCAAAAATTGATGATGCCAAAAAATAAACAAATTTTAAATCTATAGATTTAAATTTATAAAAATAATATAATACACAGGCTAAAATATAAAGAGGAAAGAACGAAAAAAGTAGAATTACAGATACTATTTGCTTTGAGAAGATTTAGAAGTTAAAATTCCATTGTGTCATCGTTTTGTTGCCGGTATCAACGCGCCATTGGTTCAACGTATTCTTGTTTCCATGACAACGTAAAACTAATTAAATGTCTAATTATTTTTAGGAATTACTTTAGAAAGTGAGTTTTTTGAAACTCAATTAACAATTTTAAAATGTAATTAGAGCTGAGAGTTGGCACACAAAATCCCTTTCGAATCATTTTTAAAATGACGTATTCTTATCGAACACTTATTCTTCAGGGTTAAATGTCCTATCGCGTGTTTTATTATTGAGAAATGGTACGGAATTTTTTCTTTAGTTGACATTGCCAACATAAAAAGGAAAAGAAAAAAATTTCTCATTATATATTCTTAGGTAGTACAGAGTATGCTATTTATATACATAGTAACGAAACAATACGTGACAACATACACCTGAACGAAATATAAACATAAATATTTAATGAGTTTTGTTTTGTATATTTGCCCTTGAAATTCATCATAATTACAAAAAAATTGAAATACTAAGAAGCATAAAGTTTCGGGCATTAAATGATGAATTCTTAGAAAAATATTGGAAAATAAAATTCATAATTATATATATTCTCGTTTTATAATCTGTAATTTTTAATAAGGAAATTGCATTACAAAATGGCAAACATTCGAAAGAAAAATGGCGCGCTTAATTTTTAAACAAAAATTTTTAAAATGGAATTCGTGATTTCTCGGAATTAATTTTCTGCTAAGCTAGCAATAAGTTTATCCGGTTTTATATTTAATCAAAAATTATTAATTAAAATTCTACAGAGCACTTTATCATAAAATTAAAATAGAGGACGAAATGAAAAAAGTAAATGGTCTCAAGGGCACCGAAAAGTCCTTATTGTTAAAGACATAGAAAGAGAAAAAAAGATGAATTTTCAAATGTTTTTAATGAATATTTGAACTAAGAATATTTTCTCTTAAAATTTCTTGTTAAACAACTTGCAAAATCGGATGCTCGTGCATGAAGATATCTCTATTTTTGTAGTTTTTAAATTTCGCCCTTTTTATAATTAATACCTAATAAAGATATACATATTTCTTATTCTTAACCTAATAAAAATATGTATATCTTTAATATTTAAATATGAAACAAGCGAAAGAAAATTCTGCAAGTGTTTTTAAAGTGATAAGTAATTACAAGTTTCTATATCATTTTCTTCAGTTCCTTTGAAAAACATGTATTCATCCTTATGAAGCCACAATTTTAAATTTTGTTTCATTTCAATGTTAAGTTCAGGGTTATAAAAACAAAAGCAGTTACATAATATATCATATACTGTGTCAGTACCTAGTTCATGGCAAAATGACACCAATTAAACAAGATGACACCCTTAATTGCTAGAACTCATCATATTTATTGACCTAAAATTCCAGTTTTTCTGGTCTTACAAATAAAATTTTTACAAATACTCGTGAGAAAACTCCATCAACTAAAACAAAGAATAAAATCATAGGTAAACGTCCAAACAAAGCCCCCAAATGTAAACCATTAAATTCAAATATGATCAAAATTGCCCAACAAATCTGAAACTTCCAAGAACATAATTGAACGTATATATGATCGTTACCAATTCAAGTCAATCTATCCCATAAATAAGCAAATAAAAAAAGGAACATATAAGATAGTAGAACATGCAGAACCCATTTAATCTTTTTTGCATAATTACCTATTACCATACTGGAAGATTTGACCTACAAGCCGTTCATTCATAATAACGAGAAAATGAATTATTGCGCTAGTGAACGTAATATTCATATCTCGTCGGGCTATCATAGAACAAATTGAACATCAAATTACTCTTGATCGCAAAATCAACAACACAAAATTTGATCAACAATTCCGCCTTTGTGGTTGTATATGATGATTTTTTAAAGTAGGAAAATAGGACAAAATTAATCATTTCCTAGCATTCTTTAGAAAGACGGTAAATGCTTGTGATATGCATTTCATGTTGTTGGTTGACATTTAATTTAATTACACAATTTATTTAAAGATACGTCCAACAGAAAGATATAAAAGCTATCTTTTTCTCAACATTATCTCAGAAAGCCCGTTCGAACTTGTACTACTTTTTCCGATTGAAAAATATTCCAGTGTTAATTTAAACACATCCAACAAATACATTATAATTCCCTTTGAGATGTAAAATTAAAAATGCATATAGAACAATGAAAGTGAGGAAAAATGGAATAGATTTTTGAAATTGATCCATCTTTATTTACTCGTGAATCTAAGCCGCGCCTTTTTCCCTACTGAAAATCGGGAGCGGCTTCGAATCGCAAGAAAAAAATACATTAGTTGAATGGGGAAATTAGAGAAATTACAGGTTTATGTTTTCTTCAAAAGTTTATAATATACTAGTAAAATAACCAATTATTCACTTCTTATTTGTTCCCATTTTTAAACTTATTTTAATTTTGTAAAATGGGGTATCAATAAACAGTTATTGACTTTTTATTTTTATTTTTTTAAAAAAACTTGTTCAAAATCTAGGGTGCGGTTTAGAATCGAATAAATACGGTACGTTCTTTGATTTACGTCTCACATTAAAGCAATGAGAGGCTCATTTTGAACCTCGGTCAAGTGACAAGGACGACACCTGAGCCGACCACCACTTGTTATTGAAGGACCTATACGCGTCCTTCCAATAACCTTCTTAGAAAATCTTTGGGGTATGAATGAAAACAACCCTTTCTGAAGAAGAAACCGTGATATGGAGATTAAGTCAGTATAAATAGTTGAGGTTTGCTCGCGAGATTTCTAGATATTGGAGAACAGATGAAGTTGCCTGGAGATTGAAATACCAGAGAAGTTGTCGGTAAGAAAGAATATCTACCGATCAGGTATTAATTACATTGATAGCGCGTTTCGAGCTGTAAATTGTTAAAAATATTTAAGTGGCGATTGGTCACATAGCTACAGTGTAAATCAAATATTAAAGCAAGGGGTTGATCCATAAAAGGTGGATCAATTGATTAGAAATATTCTCCGAACTCGCGAATCTCGTAGCAAAACCCCTGTTCTTTTCTGGGAAACATCTCATTCTATCTGATTAATTGAATTCTGTTTGTGATAATTAGTGTGCTGAATAAATAATTAAAAAAGTATCATGTCGAGTCGTCTTTCACTTCCTCCCACACCTTTAGCCGGGTCCGAGAATAGGTTGAGGGGGTTACAACCTCTCCAAATATCCACTCCATACTGACGTGATCATATTCAGGATCGACAGATTTAACATACATAAGCCCCACTACATGGCGGGCCCTTAGCGGCACCAGGATTCGAACTCGTGACTCGACAACACTAGCCACGAGTTCGCGACCATGACCACTAGGCTACTAAGGTCAGGAGAGATTTTTTTAAAAAAAAACGCACTTATTCAAACGGAAATGATTAATTTCTGATTTTTTTTTTTTTTTTTTTTTTTTGTGGTCAGAGGTTTTATGTTATAATTTTTTTTTACAGTAATTCTAAATTGAATTAGTTTAATATGCATTTTTATGGTTTTCAGTTGTTAATGTTGATTGTTTAGATGTTTGTTTAAATGTTGTGTTTACTATTTTAGGTTAAGTGCCACGTTTATTTTATGAACTACCATTAGAGGTAATTATTTTCAATTGTTAATGTTGATTAATATGTTGTTCTAAACAATGACCCAAGTATACGAGCTGTTGAATTTTAGGTATGATACATCCCCTTGCCAAGTTGTCCCAAATGATGGTGATGGCTTCTGTCTCTTCAGTTCAATTTCTTATTTTTTGTGTGCAATCCAGTATTATTGTTCGACGGGCTGTTCATTTATTATCAACAACTGGAATAGATTTAAGGTATTTACACTTAATCATGAATTGAACAACTACTCATCTGGCGAAGCATATAAAACTGCTATGTTGAACCCTAGGACTTACTGCTCCGCTTCTGAGTTACAGGCTGTCTGAACTATGTTCTTTCGGTTTCCAGATTTTTCATAAGGGATATCTCTTTGCTGTATTTTGGTGAGAATTTTCAAACTTTTAAAAACATGAGGTTCGGTGGCAAAAACTTGGATACCTATGTGTTTGTTTCTTCTTATATTGAATCGAAATTTTTGAAAGCAACACTTAAGTCATCAGAAATTCTTAAGCTGGGAAAAAATGACTATATAAAATCTAAAACCAGAAAGAGTACAGAAGAATCAAATGTATACATATAAAGGTCAAAATGAAAATTGAATAATAAACCTGACACAGCCTTAAATCAAATAGGTATTACAATTTACTACATACAAAATAAATCAAATTTTTAAGTTGAAAAGAAATGACAGAATTAAATCTAAACCCAGAAAAGGTTCGGAATAATCATACCAAAAATAAGGTAAAACAATGTATATTAAACTAATTTAGTTATTGAAAAAATATATATCATGTTTAGCTGGAAGACCGATGCATCTTCTTATCAGAATACAGTCTTAACTGTTTGGGTCTTAAGCAGTAATAACAAAGATTCTTGCGTGTTTTTATATTAAACAAGATATCAATCATTGGCATGGCCAAGTAATTTTAGCACGTTTTCACATGTTGTATTTTACAATAATGCAACTAATGTACTTTTTACTAACAGAAAGTAATGTGTGTGATTAATATAATAAAATATAATGCTGTAAGGGAGCCACAAATAGTATTATGCGCACAATAGTATTATCAATGTATTTTAAATTTTGGTAAAAACTTTTCACGCTAGATGAGGGTATCCTTCAGTATTTTATCGGTGATTTAAGATACGAATATACAGAACAATATCTTATTTACGTAAATTTATCCCAATCTGTTGGTTTGCGTTGGCACCGTTTTTAGAGCTACACGTTCAATATTGGAAACGGATATCATAGTTGTGCATCGCAGTTTAACATGGATAAAATTTGAGCTGGTTCGTCACTCTTCAAATTCCACATCATGCTAAATGAGTATTTTGAATGTCAACTCAATTAATGTACAGGATCCTATTCATCAATCTGTCATTTAATGGCTATTATTCTACTCGAGGGTCTCTTGGATGGATCTGAAACTTCGCGAAGTCAAATAATATCAAACAGTTCGTTGTGTTAATCACACTAGGAAATCTCATCTCATCCCCCAAATTTAAGCGAAAGCATTGATTTATCAACGATGTAACACGAAAAGAAAAAAGAATTTTATTCTTAACACATATCCGCTTTAAAACTATAGCGAAATTTTAGGGTTAGGGCAAAGAGTACAAGATTAAAGATAGTTTGAAGGCAACAACTCTTCGTTTATATTACTGGACTCTAAACAGGGTTTTTTTTGTAAAAACTAAAATTAACTCATAAAAATATATAGTTCTATGATCCCATTTTCAATAAAATAGCAATCTATTTACCATAAAATCCGGCGCGTATAACGTGCACTTTTGACACAAAAAATAATAACGCGCAATACGGCGAATATATCTAAAAACTAAAAATTGCAGCTTAAAAATATAAGTGCGCCTTATACGGTGGTGCGCATTATACGCCGGACTTTACCGAACAAAGATTACTATTGATTTGTAAAATATAATGGTTAATAATCAAAAGTAACAAAAGGTACTGTAAAATACCAACTTCTTCATAAACATCCAAAACAATGGCTGTACAGGATAGCCCATTCAAGATAAAATTGTTCATTGCTTCTTCAGAGAAAGCAATACCATATTTTACTTAGGAGTATAAAACAAAGAATTATTTATAGTATATCTTGTTATTGAGAATTTGACTGTCAATTCAAATCATTTTAAATCACAGATGGGTCTCCATTACATTCTCATTGACAGCTCCAAGTTAGCATTCATTTTATTCATAAGCGGTCCATTTGATTCATATGTCGATTTTACAGCAGTTATCTTTACAAACTGTACGAAATTCGAAGAAAAAAATATTGAAAAACATTAATTGCATAGAAAAGGAAACCTTCGCGAACAACACATTAGCATTTTCCAACAATTTTATATATTGATGGAAATGAGTTTGGTCGTAAGCACTGATAATTTAGCGACCTATTGTTTAGCAAGCAGATTCGGTGTTCAAGGCGAAATTAAATTTTAAATCAGAACTGCTATTGTGAGAATAAATTAATACAGATCTCTAAATTCAACTCATAACGTAGAATAGCTTAAAATACTCGTCATCATTAACGCTCAACAAACACGTGCAATAGCTTCATTATGCAATCGGAACACAGCACACTGTCTAGATCCTTCATTCTGGGCATAAACACGTGCTTGATTTGAAGAACAAGGCTTATATCGCCTCAAACAATTAAGCCTCATTTCATTCAATACCGAAGTTACCCCACTAGAGAGCGCGCCTCGCTAAAATTAGCCAATCCATTCAGAAGAATTCGATTAAATTTTAACTAATTCTATAAATAATAGACCACCAACATCAACATAAACATTTATCAGTACACTGAGTGAATGTGAAAGATATCGTTAAAAAGGCCCCCAGAGCCATTTTCTTATTTATTTGGATGGATTAATTCGCTTTCACCCGAGTGACATTCGTTCACAGTATCGTCTGCCGGGAAGTCATCCAATCCACGACCTTCGATCCGATATCCAATCAGCGACCACTGTTTCACACGCAACCTAAAGGGTTAATGCAGTACGAAAAACAATGATTTCTCAACGATGGAGCGCCGGAGGGGAAACCAGGCAAAAAGAATTTTCTTCAATCGGGCGCGACGGAGCGAATGAAATTAATGGGTAATAATGGCCTTTTTTCTCTCGTTTTTATCTAATAAACAGAAAGCGTTGTATGTGCTCAGAAATCTGGAGTAATCGGGTTTTGAAAAGAAGGAAAAAAAATTCGATTGAATACTCGAGAGCGTATGTTAGGATGTAATTCTTTTATGTTAAATGATTCTTTTCTATTTGATGTTTTGTCATTTCTTTTTGAATGTTGCAAGTTCAGCAGGTGTTTGTAAGTAATATTTAATGAAAAGCAAATAAGGTAGTTTTTAAAAGTTAAAATAAAATGATATTTTATTTTTACTTAATTGTATAACGCAAAAAAAGTTTTATATTTGAGGTTTTAAACAAAACATATACATATATGTTGATTTGATTTTATTATTTTTCCTATTTTTTTTATTCCTGCCTTTCTCCCCCCCCCCTTCCCCCATGGTGTAAAGTTCGCGTGAAGAACGGAAGACAAATTACGAATTTTTTTTCAAACAAAACATTTTTGGTCAAGTCTAAAATAATCTATTTTGTACGATGTTTTACCGATAAATAAAATAATTACAATTAATAGTAGTTAACTTAACAATACTACTATCACATCCCAGCAAAGCAAACACAAAAACTAAAGTAGCTAGCTGATGGGATATTTGGGAGTAAATTGGTAACTGAAATTTAAATCATACGTTTTCAATCACCATACACTATGTGAGAATTTATAAAATATTTTGTTTCTATGTACGTAATATAATTAAGAAACTGTCGAACAAATTTGATAAAAATGGGGGTTTTTTTTTCTTTATTAGCTACATTTTTTTTTTTTTTTTTTGCAACAAATTAAGAAAAAAATTATTTAAATTTTTTTATTACTGGAGTGAAATACATTTGTAAAAATGAGTTTAAATCAATAATTTAACTAGCAACGTGATTGAAAATAAAATGTATCTAAAATATGTGAGAAACAAGATATCAATCATTGGCATGGCCAAGTAATTTTAGCGCGTTTTTCACATGTTTGTATTTTACAATAATGCAACTAATGAGCTTTTCACTAACAGAAAGTAGTACTACACTTAAAAAAAAATTTAATTTTAAATATGATTCGGCTCATCTAGCCCACAAATGTGACCCAATGCCGAAAACCCGAGGACAATCGGTTGCTTATTGGCTGAGAAAAAGGTACGACAAAATATGGAACGAAGACGAAATTTGCGTCCTAATAGCGCTTTTTTTTACACTACGTGTCAAACGCGCTTAAAAATTACAAGCGATAATAGTAGACACGCGAATATTCCACTCATCGCTTGTACTAGATTTCGATCATGAATTTTGCACGTAAAAATAGATGTTTTTAGCGCGTTTTTCACGTAGTGTAAAAAAAGCGCTATTAGGACGCAAATTTCGTTTTTGTCTTCGTTCCATATTTTGTCGTACCTTTTTCTCAGCCAATAAGCAACCAATTGACCTCGGGTTTTCGGCATTTGGTCGCATTTGTGCCCTAGATGAGCCGAATCATATTTAAATTTAATATATTTTAAATTTTTTTAAAAAATATTTTTTTTTAAAGTATAGTACACACTACTTTCTGTTAGTAAAAAGTTCATTAGTTGCAAAATACAACATGTGAAAAACGCGCTAACATTACTTGGCCATGCCAATGATTGATATCTTGTTTGTCTTAAATTCTTCTAAGCAAACTATAAATGTATGAGAAATTTCCTTTATTTACCATTGTAACATTACACAATTTAAGATTGTATTTTTATTTACACTACATGTACAATTTATAGGATACACACACATGTATTTTTCATAATATGTACAGTAAGAACACGTTGAATTTTCGTTGCTTGTGCAATCCACATATATGAATGAAAACACTCTATTTTAAATACCGTAAAATATATGGCGTATAACGCACACTTTGAACACAAAAAGTAATAAAACACAAGATAGTAAGGAGTGCGCGTTATACGCCGGATATCAAAAAATGAAAGCTTTAAAAACTAAAACAAAAAATGAGCGTAGATAAAGTTAGATTTCTACATGTATCAAAATACTTTTTATTTGAAAGAAATGGCATTCCTTATGATCTTAAAGGGTTGTAGTTTTAGACGTATATATTTTTTAAAAGCTTGGAATATAATACCTCAAAAAAAATGACTGCAAAACATAAGAGCATTGCGCAAGTACATTTTAAGTTTCTTCATAAAAAGTGGGGTGCGCGTAATACGGCGAATATATCTAAAAATTAAAAATTGCAGTTTGAAAGAATAGGTGCGTCTTGAACGCAGGATTTTATGGCATATAATTCAGACACAGACCTGTCAAGTTGCGCACACATCTCATCTGGTATAGTGGTTAGTGGAGCTGACTGAAAAGCCGTAGAGTCCGGGTTCGAATCCCGGAGGAGGCAGGAGCATTTGTAAATGTGTAGTGTCAGTGCGGCAAGGGGCTACTCTATATATTTGTTGAGCTGCAACACACAGTGCGTATTGGTAGAAGGGGAATAGAAGAGGGAGGCCCCCCTCCCCCAGAATGTACTCCCTCAAAATTGGGGTGGAATTGAGCAAAATCGTGCTGTCACTTGTATGATGCTCAAAGCTGCGGTTAACGACAAACGTAAAACTAGCCGCTTGACACAATGAATTTCGTAGTCCTCGATCTGACACCGTCAACCAGGCGGCATCAGAGAAACAACAGTTCACATCTGCAAGGCAAAACATAGACGAACAGTTCGTTTCGAAGATATATTATTTCTGATTGCGAACCTATAGCACACACATTGGTGGCTGTCAAATGACACCTAGTGGTTCGCAGCCATTCTCCTTTTTTTCACACGGATCGTTGGATGTTCGTTGCGATAATAATTTCAACGAACGATTCGCGAGAGAAAGGAAATGGAAACACTATTTTAATGGAACGGAATTCGAGAATAAATCGTGGATATTATGCATGTATAGCAAGGATAAAATTGTTATAAGAGTTAGAAATATTTTTTTGCGGTTCTCGAGAATTATTCTAACCAGTTCAGCGACAGGAACATTCCATTATGGTCCAGTTAACCCGTTGCGCACAGCATTTCACGGTGGATAAACTCAGACATCAAAAATTCGACATTCGCATAGATTTACTTTATATAATTATGTATGATTTATTTCTCAACGAATAATACACGTAGACATTGAAGTATGGAAGCGAAAACAAATACAAACATGACGAACACTTTAAAAATATTTGGTATCTGAAAGATTAAATAATACTGTATATAGATAAATTACAAAATTAAAAAAAAAAAACATACTACATTAAATTAACAAGTTAATCGAAAATCCCAAGCATACACAAATTTCTTCAAAAGGTAATTCGACAAGTAAAATATATAGAACAATGACATTTCATTACTATACAAGCACATAAAAAATGCACGTTTTTCAAACGTAGTTTTCACCGGTATGGTTTATCATCAATGTCGCACTTTGAAGATGCATGCGGACTACTGGTAAAGGACCCCGTAATTTTGACCATCGATCCAACGACGAGTCAATGACGAGCAGGATTCCAGAAACGGTTCTCCAAACTGCCACACCACTCCAACGTAAGGCCTTGACAGATTTAACATACATCACGATGAGAGGTACCAAATGCAGTCATCAAAAACAACATCAGTGGCACCAAATGCAGTTTTATATTGAGTGTGTAACCAATGCATGAGGATTTATTAACGTCAAGCTGTAAAGCAATACGAGAGACGAAAATCGTAATTTTGAATCACGTTCAAGTGACTAGGACGATACCTGAGCTGTACCTCCTCTCCAAACTACCACATAATGCCAACGGAAGGGTTTTGAGCCTCGACAGATTTAACGTGCACGGCGAATGTTGTGGTACAAGGCTCGAAGTCATAACTCACCGGCCACGAGTTCGAGTCAGTCGAACATAGAGACAAGGGCAATACTGAGCAGGCTCCCCAGTCAATTAGACCGAACCATTGAAATGTGAGGTTATTTAGTCTCAGCACATATATCATGTTCTTCAGCTTCTCTATAGAGTAGGTCTTTAGTTGCAATATATATATATATATATATATATATATAAACGTAGTGCCGGCTGGATGGCGTAGTTGGTTTTTCGCTAGCCTTCTGCACCTAAGGTTGCAAGTTCGACCCCGTCCCAAGTCGGTGGATTTTCATGATACAAAAAATCGACAGCGTCCATGTAGTATGATTATGCGGGATGTAAAAAAATCCCTTCAGTGTCCGTTTGATTTGGGTGCTCTCGGTAAAATTGAATTCCTAAGTACAATTCCGCATCGTCAGATCTCAGGTACCTTCGCCTGGGGAGGAAACTGGGCGTCAAAATTACTTGCGGCAATTGGTATCGCCTATGCGGTGCCGTACTAAAAAAGTGATACCAACTCATGCGGAATGTACTTGGTCTTCAAAAGTAAAATACCAATCTACCCCTTTAGAAAAAAAAAAGAAAAACTAAAAGTAGTTTTTGACCGAGTAAGCAACCAATGACAATGTAAAGCGAAAAACCAATTATACCGACTTATTTACTCTTCCGCAATGTCCGTTATAAATGAATTCAGCTTTATAAATTATATATGGTTTTAGTTCAGATATATTTTTTTCCAACTTGTAGTGGATGACACTTGATGTTAATACTATTTTTCAAATATTAATTAAAAAAATTAAATTAGTTAATAAATAAATAGTAACAAACAAAAATTATTGTCCAACACCTTACATAAAAAGGAAAATCACTCGCTGTGTCCCTGTAGAACAATGAACAGCGCGTTGGGTTTCTAATCCAAAGGTTGTGGGTTCGAATCCTACCTGGGATGGCCAAATTTCTGAGAATGTGATTTATATGAATAAATAGTAACAAACAAAGATAATTGTCCAACACCATATATTGCAAGGAAAATCGCTTTCTATTTTGCCACTTAATAATATGATTCTGTCATATGTATATATGCATGTTCATATTAATTGTAATTATTTAATAAAAAAGCAACTAAAATAAAATTTTTCTTTGTTGACCTAAGTAGAAATTGGCTTAAAAAATTTTGTTACTAACTAAAGACACGAACTGCAAGCAATTAAATTTTGAAATGAATACACAGAAATATATCGGAGAACCTTGATCCATATTTCTCATAAGAGGAAACATAACTAAGAAAGTCTTTATTTTAGCAATATTTCACGAAACGAGTAAATACTCAGCAGGAAAATACCTGCAAAAGAAAAGCAATTCGAAGATTTATTGTAAGAGAATTTAAACACTTTCTAATATATACGTGACTCTAAAAATACAGTTATTGAAAGTCAAGTCGAAAAATAATGAAAAATACTACCTTAAGACTTATTTATATTACTATCATACTCAAGGTTACCTACCAACCGATGATCGTCAACAGCATGCCGTATATATAAAAACACAATTGTTAAAACTAACCAATGTAGGTCAGAAAAATTGCAATGTGGGGGCTGGAATTTCTGCGTATAATTCACACAGTCTAGTTCAGTGATCAAAGGTCATTGTTAAATAAAAAATAATACATTTTCCTTGAAGCTATTTGAACAGGTGGGCTCAAATAATGCAAAAACCTTATTTCATTTTTATTCGCATTCTTATTGAATAACGGTATACAGGTTACCGGTAATTCATAATTTTACGTAAGATGTTTCAGTCTCTTTTATTACTCGTCTTATTTCGAACCTTTTAAAATATAAAAATTCTAAATTGCTCAATTTTAACGTAAACAATAAAACACAGAGTATAATTTTTAACTGAATAAAACACGAGGTTGATTGATTGATTGATTTTTAACTCATATTTCTAAGCTACGCCAGGGCTTTTGGTGTTGGGACTAAAAAATGTTGAACGACGGTTAAGACAAAATACAAAGAAACTTATATTTATATACCATATTTATTTGAATCCAAGCCGCACTTTTTTCCAATGTTAATGCTACTGAAAATCGGGCGCGGCTTAGAATCAAAGGCAGAAAAAATCGTTAGATGGGGAAAATTGCACACGATACTGACAATTGGAGGAATGACATTGATTCATGAACGCATTGAAGAGTTTTTCATTCTGGTAAAAAAAAATTAATCCACTTCTCATTAGCTTTCATTAATTGTTTTTAAGAATTTCGTTAATATAGGATATTTATACATCTCTCATTTTAAACTACTTTATTTTTTCACAAAGCGTGTTGAGAATTTGGGGTGCGACTTAAAATCAATGGTGTCTTAGATTAGATAAATAAGATATATATACTATAAATAAAATAATATCTCTTATAAGCATATTTTAACGTTAAAAGGGGCTGATTTTTCATTAAAGTTCATGCAAGAAATTACGTAATCATACTCAAGCAAAAAAGTATGCTACAAAAAAAAATAATATCCATATATTTGTAATTTAAATCAAGCTATAAAGACTTGGAAAATTTTTTTGAGACGGTGCAGCATCGACTCATTTTTTGCGAAACCTTAGAGTATGTCATATAGTTACTTATACATCAAAATTTGTGTTTTAATCTTTAATTTGACAAGTTACTTTTACGGTTAGATCAAAATATACTAGGCAAGTAATTAAATGCTCTAAAAAGGGATTTGGTTTTAATTTACGTAGTATCGTTAAGTGACACGACGAGGGTTTTTGGCGACGGACCTCGCAATTTTGGACCACGGTCAAGTGCGAGGAGGACACCTGAGCATGCACCCCCTTTCTTTACTTCCACCTTGATAATATTTGTAATAAATTAATTCATTATTTGAAAAAAAAAAGATTTAAGACGAAAAAACTAAAAATGGATATATTTACCCCCTCCTTTTTTTTTAAAAGCAAAGCTTAATACAGATCTGTATAACTAAATTAACATACACAAAACATTGATTGAAATATTACACTTCCAGCGAAGAAGTAAAAGCTTAATTTTTGTTTTCTTAACACAGTTTAATAATAATAATAATAAATACTTAAACTGCCGTGCACAACAGATGACATGTACAGACTGTGACAGATCTCTATACGGGCCGTTATTCCACAAATCCTCTTGGGGAAACTTTGGGGCCAGCATTCGCGTTAATTCACAGCCTCTCAAGAAGAAACCCTGATATTTTAATTAGTTTGACTATATAAAGTCTATATATATATAGGTTTTGTAGATGTAAGATAGAAGGAGCCGGAGAGCTGTTGCGGTGATACGTAGGTGAGAATATTAGAATATTTCACTGAGATTTCATAACCCTGGCGCAAATTAAGGAAGTAGTGGCTAAGAGATTAAATTATTAGATTGAATAAGATTTAGTTATCGGATCATTAGAGCTTGTTCTCCTTGTCTAGTTCACTTAGTCATGTTTACTTAGAGTTATTCATGAGATTAGATTGCTCGCTATATATATATATATATATCACTCCTAGGGTTTCCTTTTGTAGTTTCACTTGGGATCGATTAAGTGTGTTTGAAGAGAAATAAAATAATAGTTATTGTGGTAGCTGCTGGTGATGCTTTGTCCCCCCCCCCACATACACACACCTTTAAGTAGGCAAGATGGTGATGGAGGGGTGCCAAATACACCACCCCCACAAGACAGACTAGTTGAAAGTTAAATCTGTCGAGGTACAAAGTCCTAGTTGACGTGGGAAAGCGGGGTGACAAGTTCAGACACATCATCCCACTATGGACCAAATTTACAAAGCTTATTGATTGCGATTAGCAAATGTTTTAGTCTAGTAGAACTAGGCAATAGGAAACATACAACACAAGAAAAAAAATACAAAAAAAAAATATTTAGCCGAAAGGTATTGGCATTGAGCTAGTAGCTAGCGAATTTTCAGTTGAGTGACGTGTGTAAGCCGCGAATCTTTAAATCCAGAAGTAAAGTCAACAAGAAAAGCTCCAAAAACAAACATAGAATAATTCGTGAAAAATATGAATTATGTTCTGCCATACTTAAGGACATTCCTATCCGGCTTGCTAATACAATATAATGATGCCGAGATTAATGTAATATTTTTAAATAAAACTTTTAAATGTTAAAGCAGATTCAAATACCCCAACGTCCGTTACACTCTCAACGACCAACAATCAGCGAGGCAAAATACAAAAGTTTCTGTATTTCAAAAAATTACCCTAAAAGACCAAGAAGATAATTGACAAGCGACAAAAGCCAGGTGCTGCAAAAAGAACACGGAAAGCAGGTGCAGTTTCACAGTGCTTTCCGGCACATCGCTTCCTCTTGCTCCTTCATCCCTATAGGTGAAACTTTCATTACATTATCTCTTCTTCAAGAAACAAATGATTCTTTTATGAGATACAACTACGCCTACCACCCACACCTCCAAACAACACGAAATTCGTTGATTCGCCCATTCTAACCGAAAAACACACGGGTGACCTTCAACCGAAACTGATTCAAAAATGAAACAAAAACAAAAAAAAATCAAATTCAAAAAAAATCTGTTCTATAATTACGGGGTACGGAATATTCTTCGGACGATCTTCTGGCTTTTAAAGTTCCTGATGTTGAAAGTTAAAAGAATTTTTTTTTATTTTGTTTTTTAATGATGGTTCCTAACAAATTGCATAATACAGGCACATTTATTGCAGTAAGTCTACCATGGTTTTCCTTAATTTAGCCAGGAAATGTTTCAATACTGATAAATATTCAAAAACAGATGAAGATAATGTTTTGATGTCGTGTATTGCTTTTTATTTCATAATTTATGCTTTTCTTTTCCTTCTGAAACTGAACATTTTTATAACGAAAAGACTTCATCCTTCTTATTTTCAATAAAAAAAATGTTTTGCTAGGGTAAAGGTGGGCCTGAGGGCCACATGCAGACTGTAAAGAGTTTTTCTGCGGCCTGCAAAGACGGACAGAAAACAAAATTTAAAGAGAGTTCCTTATATTTTGGTTTACATATTTGTGAGACAAGGTGTTCTTTTTTTTTTAATGGAGATTAACAAGAGCAAGTTGGTTGTGAAACTTGCAGGCTGTGATCAGAATTTCAACAAGAAATTTCACTCCTCATTTAAGGTATCCGACTACCCTAAAATTGTGTGAATTTTTTTAAATGATTTTATTTTACAGGCCATTTTATTAGCTTTATAAAAATACCAAGTTTATTATTTTCCGTTCATTAGAACAAAAAATACAAGTGTTTTAGTAAAAGCAGATATCATTACTTTAAGCAAGATGTCATACTTTAAAACGCGTTTTACTCGGAAATGTGTTTTTTTGAAAATGCTCAAACGAGCCCAGCGATTGCTCAAAAAGTTTTGAAAATAATTAGCTGAAATTTTTTTGTGGATGTTCTGTATAATAGTAGAAGTGTTTTAACTCTCAGATTTATCAATCACTGTTTTATTACAAAATTTACAGTCCCTTATAATCACTGTTTTTTTAAGCAATTTCATATAATAACCAAGATAAAATGCTCTAGTTTTTGTAAAAATTAAAGTATTTCTTATCCTGAAGGTCATTTAAAAAATTGAATAACATAGCAACACATCAAAATTGAAAATTTGTTCATAAACTTTGGGTACAGATTGGGCCACGTTTATGTTATTTTTTGAAAATTTTTACCAATATTTTCCCATTTTAGTAATAATAATTTATTTTTCTCTTCTTAATTTTAGCATATTTTTCTTAAAATGTACTAAGCAAATCTAAAAACAACTACAAAAAAAATGCCTATACCTCCATTTTTTTTAAAAGAAAAGTTGTCGCAAGTAGTCGGATACCTTAAAAAAATTTAGAAGAAAAGTGTGATATATAGGGTACATTTGTCTCCTAAAACTGATTCTAAAGTTCAATGTGCTCGCTGATATAAAAATCAGCACAATAAATAAATTAGATAAAACTGACAGTATTTAATTTTTCTTAACATTGTATGTTGATTTTTATGGTACAGTTTATATCTTTTATGAGATACAAAGTTAACTAATGAATGCAATCCTTTTAAAAAGGAGCGGCCCTCCGGTTTCTCCGCTTTCCTAAAGTGGCGCTCGAGCCAAAGCCCACCCCTGTGTTAGAAAAATCCAATTATAATTAATTAAATTTTTTTTCAAATTTAAAATAATGAATAGCACGAATAGTTAAAAAAAAAAGGCTTAATTTGCAGAGAAAAAGGATTCCAACATAATTCTAAAGCTACATAATTTTTTAAAAAAAAAAAATACACCCATTCAATTAAATGGTTAAATGTTAGGGAAATCCACCAATTAAAGAATGCCTCGTAGAACAACAACAAAGAAGTTGAGCAAGAAGTTCTAAAACATGTCTCATAAAGAAACTATTAAAAGTATGTTTGAAACTTTCTTCATTAAAAACCAGCAAGAAACAGACGAATATAATTATAAAAAACACAGGAATATCTTTGCGAAATTCTGTCTAAATAGCATTTAGAGAAAAACTGTGGAAGCAAAAAAAGGACGTTTCAACATTTAATAAATTTCTCAAGGACAAAAGTCTAGCTTCCCATAGTTGAAGAAAGAGAGATATTTATTAATTTGTAGTAAGCTAGGTTTTTGCATGAAAAAGCTTCGCTCTCTAACATTTATTAATTTTTTTTAGCTTTACAGGATAAAGGGCAATCAGATATAGATAATATTATAAGGTAGATGATTTATCATTGACTGTTTAGATTTTTATATTACAAAATATAAAACATCACATAGCTCCAATTTCACGCCATTTATCAATATTAAATTCAAATTTATAACACTCAAATAAATAAACATTTATTAATATGTAGTTTTGTTTCAAATTTTACAATTATCCGGAACATTATTTAGACATGAAATAATTTCTTAGATTTAATACCTTTTATGTGATACCTTAAAATTGATAGGATTTATAAAAAAAATGCTTTCGAGATGCTGCTGCCAGTGCTGACAAAAATAAATCAAGGAGGGTGTTAATAAAACCTAACTGTGTGTGTGTGTCTCGGACTCTCCTCGTGCTGCTGCTGTGGCTGAGTTTAGATTATGACTGGACATGATTGTGCCTATGTGCTCATTTGTTTCGTTTTAACCTGACTGACTCCCCTTTTTGACATGCCATGGAAGCTGCTCATCGAGACGTGTGCACTGCACTTAAAGAGTTTGGACTGTATTGAGAGAGAAGAAATATTGGAGAGTTCGTTGCCTAATGACCTGATGGTCAATGGTTAGGCATTGATAAATAATGAACAATGTGATAACTCGCGCACAAGTTGACCAGTCAGTTTTTCCCTTTCACAAAGCTTTCTCATTATTACTATTTTTTAAAATAAACTTTTTTAATATAAACTGATATATTATGTGAACTTAGTATGACTCATTTTCAGTGAGATTGAACGTAACGTATGTTGAAATAGAAAAAAAAAAACAAAAAAAAAACAATGTTTTATTCATAAATTGACAGAAAAATACGTTTAAGATTAACATCTCATGAGATGTACTGCACAGAATTAAAAAAAAATGATGTGAAGAATGCTTTAGAAGTTCTAGAGCACTTTATCATTAGTTATACTGCTTCAGTCCCTTGTTTACGATCAAATTAAGAAAAATAACTTTTCTTTTAAATTTAACACGAAGGTTATTGGTGTCAGACCTCGCATCTTTGAACAATAATCGAGTGATAAGAACGATACCTCTAAGCTGGTATGGTATTCTCAAAATTACCACATCGTGTCAGTGTGAAGACTTTGGGCCTTCAACAGTGGTTTTCAATAGAACTAGGAACTACTTCGAATCAACAATTCAACGAACGACGCCAGCGGCAAGTTCGATCCAAAGACCACTCGGTTACCGTGGTTTGAAAACCATTGGCTTGAAAGCTTTCAGAGAGAGGTAAGAAATTGACTGATTCACATGCATTCCTTTTATATTTATGTAACAAATACACGAAAACTTCCTAATTAACTACAAAATTCCATCCATCACACTCCCCCTCATCCCGAGGGATACTTGACCGTGAGAGAGAATGGAAATGCGACCTGAAGGTTGACAGGTAATGATGAGGTTCAAGGTCAAAACAGTAACAGTTACGGCAGAGTGACCCATAAAAAGAAATATTTCTATTACGCTGAATCAAAACATCTACTTCACAGCTGAATTTATCTGTGATGTGATAAGGTTGTTGGTACGATCCCAAATCGTTACAAGGTCAAAGGGGTAATTGTCAAATATATAGGTTTTAAAATTGAAAAAATGGCATCACTGCCGAAATATCTAGCACGTGGAAAAATATAACCTTCTTTTTGACTCACGTGACTACAGAATAAATTTTAATTCAATAAATAAAGATAACTAGCAGTTAAGACAATAATACGTACAACATAATAATGCAATAGGATAATTTATATACGAAGCCAAATAACAGAATCGTGAAATTACTGTACGAAATCAAGTTATCATATTTATTACATAAAATCTTGGGAACACATTATGATCTAAGATATTTCCAGGCATCAAGATACTTCTAAATTACTTCCTTTGTATTTATAATAGGGTATCAAACACACAAATTAAGGTAGATTAGTTTTTGTCCATGGACATTCTGGAAATCGTACAAAAAATTTATGAAATCTGTGAACAATTCTGATTCAGTACACCGTAGAACAAACTAATATTTCAGCATAAAAAATTGATTATAAATAATTTGCGACCAAGTATTACTCCCCCCCCCCCCCGAAAATTCAGATTCCCGTTCAATAACCAAAAATTCCTACTCCACATATTTTAAAACTACATTCTATGCAGATAAAATGTATAAAACGTTCTACAGTGGCTTTTACCCTTTGCTCCTGTTATTACAACGTCAATTTTCTAAAATTATTAAAATTTATGTAATTGAAAATTGTATTTCCTAAGGGAAACACGATTTTCATCAGATATAATTTATCAATAAAATGTTTTTAATTATTACTAAAACGTTGCTAATTGCAAGTTCTCTATTAGCTGAAAGTATTGTGTTTACAAGAAAAGAAGTGACCTAGAAAAACGTCGCTATAACAATTACCGGAAATGTTTAGCAAATAAAAGTCCAGATGGACTATTTAAAGCTTCACTCATGGCAATATGTTTCAAAATTACAACTACATTAATGAATAGGTTAAATTTATTTACAAAAAACTATTCACATGTGTCTTCACTAATTAAAAAATAACTACTTTCTCAATAGAGCAAAGTAATTTTTAAAAGAGAAACTTAAATGTAAATAAATTTGGCAAAGATGTTTAGTTTTCGTATTGTAAATACAATTCTCAGATAAAATTTCTTTAGGTTTTGAAACGAATGTTTTACATAATTGCTCGTATATATAATAAAAATATATCACATTTCCGATTAATTTTAAATAGTATGTTCAATCAATAATATTTTTTCTAAAGCATAAATGCTTTGGAGAAAAATATACTTAATAGAGACAATAAAAATTAAAATATTTTTTTAAAAATATTTTTATTAAAAATGGCCGATATGGTTTGGTAAATAAAGACAAGAAATTTTCACAAAAAAAATATGGGATGAAGAACTTTTTTATTTCAATTCACTCTATAATTAATATCGTAAATACATGTTATGTTTAGGTTAACTCTAAAGGTTTTACGCAGGTGTAAATCCATTCTGGATCAAAAGAAGTTTGTTCGACCACTAGTTACACAGGCAAAGTGTTAATATAAAACTAACAGAAGCCACTCTGTTTACATTATTTTTTTCTCTTTCAATAAAAATGTGTTATCACTAAAAAATTTTTCTAGGCATTTTTTATTACATATATAAAGAATCAACAAACTTAACCCAGAAAAATCAGAATAAAAGAATATGTTTACAGTTAAAATTCACAAAAATAAATTACCAATATTTTGGGGACGGCCTTTACACAAGGTAAATGAACGAAATCTTTTTTTAAAGTATTTGATGATATATATAAACATAATTAAATTTATTTATAAGCGTGACAAAAAAAATAATAATGCAAGAACGATATTTATACAGTTAACAAACAAATTGAAAGTGTGATTTCACCTAGATGATAATTGTAGCAATAGAACAATTTTATGATTACAAAAAGACATACAAATAAATAAAAAAAATAATTGAGTTATAAAAAATGGACTCAAGTTAAGACTTTAGTAGGAAAAAATAAATACCCTGAGTATTATGTATAATTAAAAATACTTTGACGCACAAACTAAATTTTTCTTTTTAAACTCCCTAGCTCTGCTTTGTTTTCGTAAATCTCTAATAAAAGTATATACTTTTGTTTTCAGAAATTTTAAGTTCACAGAGTTTTAAATAATTCTGCTATAAATTAAATAGATCAAAATAACATTTAAAATAAAAAAAAACAGTGCGAAACATTACAAATAATTTAAATATTACTTTTTTTATAAACCAACACCATCCACATACAAAATAATTTCCAAGAATACAAATGTAATTAACCTCTGTAAATTATTTAAAACTAATCGAAGCAGAAAAGAATTGATCGCTAAAGGAAAGTTACTGATTGGTGAGGAAATAATTAACTAAAAAAAAACCAAGTATTTCATCTAAAAACCCTAATAACTTGAATATGAGATTTATTTATTAATTTAATAAATTATTAAGACTACATCGCATATTTAACAATCCAAATATTTTTTATGTTAAATAAAAACTAATATTATTCAAATAAATTAAAGTTAAAAATTTGTTTTGGGTCAAATGAAATTTTTAGACACTTTTTTCATAAAATACCAGTCAGAAAAACTGACATTACTAAATTCTGATTATCATCAGCTTTTTTTATATGCTACAATACGGTAATAACATTCAGCTAGTTTAAATGTTTGTACACACAAAATGAGAGAATACAATTTATAAAATACAAATATATATATTCCAATAAAAAAATATGATTTATGACATACTCATCTCAAATCAGATAATTATGCGAATTAAGAAATATTCTTACCTTGCCAAGGAATTTTCCTTTCAGGTATGTAGTTTTAGTTCCAGGATCTATAATGTATTCCGGAAGGTCTTTTGCTATTTCGATTATTTTTGGTTTGGGAGGTTTGGCAGCAAGCATATCTGGATTTCTATTGCTGCTTTTTGACAGCCACTCTGCCTTCACCACATCCACGGGGGTGAGCAAGGTTGTTTGCACTTTACCTGGCTGCCCCATACTTTCCTAAATCTTGACGCACGCCAAACGATATCGAACACCGGCGCGTGGAGCATTCGAATTTCGCTCTTTACTTCGCCGCACGCGGACGCCCTTCCCCACTACCTTCCGGTGAAGAACTTTTCTTATTTTTATCCCAAAAAATTTCCGGAAACAAATTTTTATTCTTTTCAGAGAACTTTTTTCTAATAAAAAAAGTTCCAGAAAACAATTGGAAAAAAGAAAAACTTAAGAATGATAACAACAAAATTGTTCCTTTTTGTTGTTTTATTTCTTTTATTTATTCCTTTTCAGGTGTTTATACCTTCGGAAGTCCACTCACCCCCGTGCCTTAGAAAGTAAATAATACGTGAATCACTCACATAGGATTCTCCCATAAACGATACAGTCCAACAAGTTTATTCGACGTTGACATGTGCTATGAACGCGATTCGCAGATTGCATTCAGCTTTAGGTGTGTTAGGGTTACCTTCTGCGGAAACCGCCTCCTTCTCGCCAAGTCAAGTCGCCAAATTTCGGAATATTTTTTTTTTAAAACTTTCCCTCTCTCTTTCTTCTGGTTACCAAGGCAACGTTAACGGCATGCGATTTGTGTGAATGGTTTATTTATTTTTTATTCTCTAGTTTCTTTTTGGTGTAATGTGAGATGAAAGAAAAAGTAAAATGCTTCGTCCGCGAACAGAAAGTAGAGTGTCAAAGGGTTCATTTGTTATAGGTTTGGAATTCGAGAGGACAAAAACATTTATTTCTTAAAATACGAAATCTTTGGAGAGATAATGTTTTGATTTAAGAGATGCCTGGAAAGGAGAAAATAATGCGTAGCATCTCACATTCACAAGTTAATTAAATTTCTAGAGTTAATTAAATTTAAATGTTAAAATCAAATCTTAATTAACTGTCATTAAATTCAATGCTCAAGAAAAATATTTCGAATAAGTATTGATGTGACCATGACTTAAAAAAGCATATGATTAGTGTTAAATAATAATCATTGGACAATAATTCATAAGATAAAAAAAAAAGTTGACATAAAAATCAAGTAAAGCAAAACGATTAAAAATAAAAATATAATTAAGCTAAATTTCGATATTTTTCTGATCTTTTGAACTTTTCAAACTTTTTATTTGTATATCCTTATTTTTCATCAATAACCTATGAAACGTAAATTTTAAAAAATATTGAACTAGTTCCGAGCTACAAAAGTTGTGTAACTATTACAGAAATCTTCCAAAAATTACTTGAGAATGATATGCTTCTCTGTTATATTATTTAGTAAATAGAAAGCCATTTTATTGTAATTCCATATCTATGTTTCCCCTAATTTCTGCGGAAAAAGATTAAATAAGCGCTTCGCTCTTAATAAATATACTAAACAAATTCTCATATTCTAAAATTATATCAAATTTTCAGGATCGTGCATACAATTTTATCAACTTTTACGAATGTTCACGATCTTCTGAGATGTTAAGCAATATATGTTCATTTAATCTTTTTTTTTTCTTTTGTTCATTTATATGTTTTGATTTTAGATAACTTCTGAAATATTCTCAAGGTTATTTTCAACCATTTCTTTTATTTTTGTTATGAATTCTTTCGGTATTTTTTGTAGTTCAAGAATTTTCCAATTAAATTGATTGAATAATAAGTGTTATAGTCAAATATAATCCTGTTTCTTTTCAGGCTGATCGTCTACGCTTAATATTCGTGGGAATATTTTGGTCTTTTGCAATATGTCATGATGATTAGGTAATCTATATTATTAAAAGGAAGAATTTTGTTTGTTTGTATGGACGGGGTAACCTAAAGACGAAAAAGGCCCAGACGCATGCAATATTGTATGCTGGATGTTGACAATATGTGTCTTGGAGAACTTTTATTTTTAAATTTCTGTGTTCGGTGATTTTTTAAATTCAACGTTAAAATAATTGTTTGCATACTTTACGGCAATGATTCTCAACCTTTTTTTGAAGTGAAAACTTCTTTAGCGGCGTTGGGCACTTTTTGGTAGGGGAAAATCTTATGGGTTCGCGTCACCGACATGCTCAGACTGGCGCATGCGCAGTGTGCTGTTCACAGATACTTTTTGGATGGGTGAAATCTCGTGCGTTCGCGTCACCGACATGCTTATAGTAGTATATCTGTAGCTATACAGCTGACGTATAGTGCTGTGTATATCTTATAAGTGAAATTGAATGGATTTAGGGAACAGTTCAATGTGTATATACTGTGCATTGTTGAAATAGTGTTTTTGTTTATTATATAAAACGACAATCGATGCGGTTTTTACGCGATACTTAGATAAATTTGAATCAAACACTTTCCTTTCTTACTTTAGTTACCATAAGCCTATTGTATCTTTTTTAGAACAAAATGAAATAATTGAAGTAAAAAAGTCTAAGTATTGTTGAAATTGATGGTGACAATGATCCAAACAATTAAAATAATGTTAAAAATCAAGTACATTGGAATTTAAGTAAATACAAAAACGATCCATAAATAATATGATTGTATATTAATTGTTATTTCAATTGAATTGTATTTATATTTTGTCATCATCTTTTGTACAGCCCGTAATATATTTGAATAATAAAAAACCATATAACATGCATATAATTGTTGCTCGGAGTGTCAATGGATGTAAAAAAAAGATTGAAGTTGATAGTTTTAATTCAAATATTATGAAATTTCAAATTTTAATGTTAAAAGTTCTAAGTTTCACTTCTATCGGCAGTCTCTATAACTGTTCTGTGTTGCGGTTATTTTTTAACAATTTCAAAATTTGGCGACACAAACAATAAAATACCTTAAAAGAACTTTTCTTTCCTGTAAAACATTGCATAAAATAGTTTGTGATATTTTCAATGCTAAATAAAATAATATGCACGAAAAAGACAAAAAAATGTTTTTTTAATTAATTACAAATTAATTATAAGAATACATTCAATGCAAAATTTGAACTTGATGATTTTTGATAATTTTATTAATATTTGGTTGTAAAAAGGGTAATGCTACTCTCATTTCGTCACCTATATTTTAAAGTCCCGATCTGTTTTTCATTTTTATATTTGCTTTAATGCTAAAAATCTGAATTCGCACAAACAAGATGTAAGAAATTGTAAGAATATTTTTAAAGCTTTTATTGGTTATTATGGGACAATAGCCACTAATTATAAACCAAAATGAATTAATTGACTCTTCTAAATGTTTTGAAATTATATCTCGATTATTACAGAGAGAAATTAGCTCTACCCTTTTATTCAAAGTTAATTCATGTACAGATGTATCCGTTATCACAAATGGATTACAAAACCAATCAAATTTCTTAAAATCTAAATTTGGGAAATAATGTTAAGTCAGAGTCTAATTAAGAATTAAAAGAAAAAAATAGCGGCACACTTCAAGAATTTGGCCGTCACTTGACCATGGTTTAAAATGACGAAGCCCATCGTCTGTAGCGTACAGCTTCCCAGTGTGACGTAAATATAACTCAAACTCAAGAGTTTGACGGCACACTAAAGTGCCGCGGCACATTGGTTGAAAATCACTACTTTACGGACTAGTTTTCAAATGAATGTAACACAATTATAATTCTTGCCCCTTTTGACAGATATATGCAGACAGGGACGTCTTATGACTCTCTAAGGTTCTGGGCCCATTAGAAATCTTAAGAGTTTTTTAATGCCCAGTGTCTCTATGCAGGGACGTCTTAAGGCATTGGCAAACTGGGCTCAGGGCCTCGTATAGTTCTCGAATCGGCCTAAGATCATGATTCGAATTATTTCTACGGTCAAATGTTATTTCCGGTTATATTCTCCAAAAAACTGGGAATATCGGATTATGTCAACTGCCTATATGTGATGACCGTCATCCCTGTATAGAGAGTGCCGGTTTAAGCTCATTTCGGGCCCTGGGCGCACAACATCTACAGGTCTTCTTGGCACTGGAGGATCGATTTATAGTAAGAAAATCTGCTTTTCAGCTTCTCCGGGCCCTTCTGTGCTTCTCCGGGTCCCTGGGCGTCCGCCCCAAGTGACCAACTGATAAACCGGCAGTGTATATAGGCCTAAGCATACCACCATACACCATCATTACTCATTCAGTCAAAAGCCGGCAGTCGGTCGAGCTGGTTTGCGAGATTATAAATCATGCACATTTATTTGTTTCGGCTTATTGTTTGTACAAGTATTTAACAACACATATACTATGTACTGTCTATTTTTAAGGGTTATAGGTGGGGCCTATATCTGTGCAGAGGCCCAGGGCCTCAAGAAGTCTTAAGACGTCCCTGCCCCTATGCGGAAGTAGGCCCTACCTAAGATCTTTAAAAGTATATAGCAAGCATTGTCAAACGCTCGTTCAAATGGTAATTTGAAACAAATAAATGTGTACTTCTCACAATCTCATCACCTAGGCCCAAATCGGCTTGACCGATGGTCGTATTTTGACTATATGAGTTGAGAGATTTTTTATGGTATTAGGATTGAGCCTAGACACGGACAACGGTCAACACATAATAACAATACAGTCTTACTACTTTTGCCATTTGAGAGGCAGTTTGAAATGCCTTGTTTTTCGGAGAATATGTACGGGTATCATATTTGACCATACAAATTATCCAGATCATGATCTTAAGACAGAGTCGAGAACGAAACGAAGCCCCCACCGAGAGCGAGACTCAGTGCCCGGGCCTAGTTGGCTCATGCCTTAAAACATCCCTGTGTGCAGATTGTTTTAAAGAGCATTTTCGTTTCGGGCGTGTAAGTTAGTTTACCGAATTTTAGCGAATTTGTAAAAATAGCCCTGAAAAACGCTAATTTCCGATTTTTTATATTTAAATAGTCCCATCTAGAAAATATGTATCGAAACGTCAAGGTGTTTATATAAACAGAAAAAATTGTTTCATCTTTTCTTTTTTTTTTAAGAAAAAAAAAAAAGATTTTCGGGGTTTTTTTTAAGAAAAAAAAAACACCATATAATTTGTTAAAGATTTTGAAACTTGCATCCTATGAGATGAAATGATTGTAAAAAAAAGAAGAAAAAAGAAAAAAAAAACCAACTTTTTAATTTTTATTTTATAGACCGGAGAATTAAAATAAATATGAAGAAAAATTTCTTGGAATCGTGTTCTTGAAAATTTCAAAACTGGTTTCAATTCATGTAATTTCAAACATAACACTGTGTGTGTGTAAACTTTAGAGGGGGAGGGGGAGGAAAGAAAGAAAATCAAGTCAAAACTTTCCTCTTTAAAAAAGAAAATGTCTTAACCCATGCAGTACTTTGACAAATAGTGATGGATGGGCTGTTTTGTGAGTTATTTATGTTGGTGTACCATTCTTTTCCCACAAAGAAAAGAACATACCTGCACACATACAATTGGGGATTCCTTAAGTATGATACATTGCAATATGTAATGTATTACGATAATTTTTTGTGTTTGTTCCTTTGGAAAATATTGGGTCGGCGTGGTAGTCACGTAAATGAGCCCGTGGCTGAAGTGCCATGAGTTCGAACTCTAGTGCCACTGAAGACCCGCAGTGTAGAGGGCTAGAGGCACGATAAAAGTATCGTGGCTCATCTCGTTGGTGGGGTGAAATAGTTTGGAGAAGGGATGGTGTCACTTGACCGATGGTCAAAATTACGAGATTCATCACCAAAAGCCCTCATGTTGCTCTGTAGCGTGACGTCAATAAACACTCACTAGAAAATATTGGTACATGACTATTTATACAACTCAGTGGTAATTCACCGAAGATTTTATAACAAGATTTTGAAAAATTAGTGCAATCAGTACAGCGAGGGGGAGGGGTGAACTCCTCCCCTTTTTTAATTTTTACCATAATTACTCCTTCGTGTTTTCGTCTACGTGTTTTTTGTACTGTAACCCTCCCCCCTTCCATGAGAGGGGTTTGTGTACGCCTCTGAATGTATTCCTCTGTCTTTTATTCTATTTTTAATAAAAGTATTTTTTATCATATTCGAAAAATAACATTTATATTAATTACTAAATTCTGTTTAATCTACTGAAAAAAACGAAATGAAAGGGAAAAAAAAAAGAATAACACAGGATTTGTTGACAGAAATGCTAATTACGCCCAGACAATTCAATGAAGATTTTTAACGGGGAGTGGAAAAGAACCTCGCAGTATAGTCAACAGAAGGGCGTCTACAGATTATTTTTTAGAGGGGTATACTTTTAAAAACATGCAGAGACTTGAAAAGTTCGAGGCGTAATCTCTGTCCTAAAAATTAAAACTCTATTAGCTTACGGGGGGGGGGGAGAAATTGAACCACTAAATTCGCCATCCCTTGTGAACCACCATCCTTGTGAGTTAACATTTCAAGAAACGGAAACGAGCTTTTCCAAGAAAGGAATTATGTTTACCTCCCCACCTGTAATCTCAACCCAAGTTAAGGGGGCATAGTACCTTGCGAGAAAAAAAATTGTTCATTACCATATACATGTTACGATTCATCATAAGTTAACAAATTTTGCTTATTTTGATCTGAATTTTTTATATTATTTATAACAATGTATAAACTTTAAGAAACTACAGAAATTTTGTTCTTAAATAAATACAATATTTTTAAAGAGATGATAAATATGTATACCAAATTTTTAAAAAAATACTTACCTCAGGTTTCCGCAAGATAATTTTTAAATTATACACTTTAGAATCTCAATTATTGCATTAAACTGAAGCTAAATGTAACCTTCATTCTGTATACCACTGAATTGAAGGATATCTTATATTTTAATATTTTTTAAAATTAAAAAATGTGTAAAAAATAATTTTTTTAAAAATTTTAATTTTTATACTGTTGCAAATAAAAATATACTGATCCATTTTCCATAATAGTGGCATACATAATAAACATCTATGACTAGAATATGTATGCCAATTTTTGTAGCTCTAGAGTAAAAACTTTTTTTACAATCTTGCGGGAAAGTGTAAAAAACTGAAACTGAGAAAATCAAGTTTAAAGATTGACTTTTCAATAATTCGAATAAAACTTTATACATAATATCTAAAATGATCCTGCGTCATATGTAGGACCTTCTAGTTCTGCAAAATGCTCATTTGTGACTTTTCTTCTCATTCTGCTAGCCCTACGGGCCTCTATCGTATATGATTTTGATTTAATTTCCGCATTTCTTATGCGTGCATAATTGGCCCGAAAGGCAGAAGTAACAGCAAAATGCCCTATATTAAAGACAAGAACTTTCATTATCTTTATACTCCCTGTCATTCCCTCGTTAAACATTACTATTGCCTCATTTACAGCTATGTCAACAATATTTTTAGACGATCCAGAAGTTTTCGGGCAGTACTTCCAAATAGTCGTGTTGAACGACTCATTAGCATTTTGTGTTTTACTTCTCAGACATTTTTTGAGCAATTTTGGTGCAGATAGTTCTGCTATTATAGGCTTTATTTTATCCATTATGGCAATTGGCACAGTATTTTTATGCTTAAATAAAGAAACACTATTTGTAGCAACTACCTTTTGATATTTGCACCACGAAGTATCACCGACTGGGCAGAAGTGATGCATAGGTTCATCATCAGTGGACCTATAATGACAATAAATTGCCCATATGGCCTGACGCATATCTTTAACAGAGCTGCGATTCTATCTAATAGCATTGCCATAATAGGTGGTAATTGTGTCAATTAACTTATCAGTCAGTCGATTTTTACCGCTGATGCTCTTACCATCTGATAATTTTTGGCCACGACTCATTGTTTTTAATTTTCGCAGCCTAGCACCCATACGCTTTTGTACGTGACCTACACATTCAACTTTTTCGACAGCATATGGTACTGTCCTTTGAAGCTCTGGGAAGGTTTTTGTATCCCCATCACTGATATACTTGATATATTTGGCATATTGTTGTGGGACTGATCTTTTAAAGATCTGCTTCATCCGTCTACTTCCATTTTACTGGAAGAACCAATATGGTTCTTTATACAGTGTGGTTGATGTTTTAGTTTCCACTCCTCATATGAATGTCCAGATTTTGGACCTCGCCATTTTTCACATCCTTTACAATATGAAAAAAGAACTTCAACATCAAGCACTTTTCCAGTAATATCTCCAATGACACTACACACACCAATACGTGAAGTGTGTCCGCGTATTTTCCACGTACCATCACCACTGACGCAGATTTCGTTGCTTCCAGAAGCTAATATTTCTTCTTTCGCAGCATTCTTCATGGAGTCGTCTGCTACTTCACAACTGGCCAAATTTATTTTCGTAGGATCTTTTCATATGCCTTTTGTGACACTGGTAGTGGCAAATCCATTGCTGTGCAAAAATGTTTTATTCCACAAAAACCTTGCCCTACTGTGCGTATAGCATAGGTTATTCGTGTATTTACTTCATAGTCATTACCTGAAGCAATAACTGGTGAACTTTTGAAAGTGGACAGTGTACTGCAAGAGTAGCATTCAACATAAAATTCAGATACCAACCCATACAAAATCTTTTATTTTAGAACTGCTTTAGTATTGCAGTTAGGACATGTTACATATTGGGATAGTTCAGATAATAAAATATCAATGTTTATCAATCTGTATCCATTAGATTGATTGGAATTTCTTACTTCCTTATCAAGATCACTTTCTTTGCACAGTTTCTTAGCTGAAGCAGATATGCAATCAACATCAAGCTTATCTGATACTTTGCGAGTGTACTGGTTATTATGAAAACGTTTTCTCTTATGGCGATAGTCACTGCCTCTACGTTGTGCTTTGCTAGACATTTTTTTGCAAATTAATGTGAGGCAAAAAAACTAAAATGAACAAAAATTTTAAAATCTTTTCTAAGAATTGCGAGGTAGAACTCTAACGCAGTAAACAGTATGAAACACAGTATGAAGTAAACAGTATGAAAAAAACACAAATGTAAACAAACATTACTTCGAACTAGGGCTGTGTTGAGTTGCAAGCTTCCTTCTCTAATTAAAAATAGATAAAATTCTGGATTAGAAACAACTGGGGAGAAAATAATTTCAATAACGCTATCCGTTTGAAAACCGAAACTTACGAACACGGTTTGCTTACATTCGGTTTAAATGCACAATCTGCTGGTGACGTTTGACATTTTTAATTGCTATTGCCGTAATTTTGGTCCGATTTTGGTGCGGTTTGTTTTAAAATGTTCCTAATAGTCTGTATTAATTTTTTAAAATATTTTTAAAAAACCGATTTCTTGAAGGTTTAAAGGTACTTAAGTCCATCTTTCCTTCCTTATCCGCTCAAAGTTTGGGGAAAGGGGGTGGGAAATGTTGAAATAATTGGCTCTCACAGCTTGATCTTCACAGGTCAGTCTATTGAACCCATTTTCCCTTCGACCACCGTTATCAATTCACATTGCTCAAATACTTGAAATCGTCTATTTCAGAGTGACTCTAAGAAACCTTTCACTAATCCTTCAGAAATGTTTCTTATATGCTTAATCACCAAAGTATACATCCCACATTGTAAGTTATTGTATGATTATTTAATTAAGTAAAAAATAAATAAAAAATTATAAGTACTTCGTCTTACCTGGCATTAAAAATTAACACCATAAAAGTAAATAAACACTGTAATAATTTAACAGCTCTAAACTGTTAAAAAACACCCCATTTTTTTAATGCTTTCCACATTAGGGATAGCTTAAAAAGTTGTTATAACTTTTCCGATGTGAGTGTAAATCTTTATATAATTTAATAATGACTAGAATCCTCTCCAGCGAAGGGAAAAGAAGGCTCTAATGGCAAGACCTGATGGATTTAATTATGAAATTGCTCAAAAATTGCGATTCTCAAAGGTAAATGTCAAAGCCATTGGAAAAAATCCTATAATAAAGGAAATACTAGTTGGAATTGTCCAGACGGGGAGGAATTCTCGAATAAGAACCTCACATATTTCGAGATTAAGAAAGTCGGACAGTTATGAGCAAAGTGAAAATAAACCTCCACAGACCGAACTCTCGAATGCTGAAGAGAAAACAATTCTTTAAGCTGTAAAGTCCTGAAACAATTCACCATGTTACGAGACATAAGACACAATAGTTGGTATATGCAAAAAAAAGTTCACATGCAAAACTAATAAGAAGAGTCTTGACTTTTCAAAAGGAATTGAAAAAACAGAACCAAAGTTTCTGCGATTTTGCGACTTTTTGGACGAGTGCAGCAACCATGAATCGAATGGTCACTAAAAAACGTTTGGACCAATCCAAATGCATAACTCCAACCACAAAGAACGTGAGAGGAGTGGCAAAAATGGTGTTGGTCATTGTGATTTGGAGTTGCGTATCAAGAGCTGGTTCACGCATTTGAGAAAACAATGGCGAAATAATCAGTTAATACAACTATTTGAACATTTTAAAAGGTAATACATACCTAAAAAAACCTCTAATTAAAAAAGGTCGAGGTGTATAATATACCTTTCTTTCAACAAGATTTAAAAAAAAATAATATTCGAGTTTTACTTGAATATGTGCTCTATATATACTGTTGTATCCCATTTCTGAAATGTTGTGATCTTCTCACTTTTTCAATATTGAATCCACTGTTATTTTATCTTATATTTAACTGAAGATACAGGTAGTAAATCAATACATATGCCTGTGATGTGGACATTATCGCAAGATCCAGAGATGCATTGGGTGAGAGCTTTCTGGCACTGGCGAGATCTGCTAGAAAATGAACCTGAGAGTGAATATGGAGAAGACAAAATATATACGTATAAACCAAACCTAATTCGTTCGAAATAGACTATCTAGGATTAGAAATAAATTACCAAAACGACATCAATCCTGAAATCAGAAAGAGAGTTATTGCAGCAAATTGCTGTTTCTTTGGTTTAAGATCATTACTGAAGTCTCTATTAATAAAAAGAAAGACAAAAATCTTGTTATATAAGGTACTGATTAAATCAGTTTTGATTACGTCTCAGAGACATGGGCCTTGACAAAGAGAAAGAGAGAGAGAGAGAAGATCTCAGTGACTTTTGAAAGGAAGGTCCTGCGAACCATATTTGGTGCTGTTCTTGATAATAACAGTTGGAGAAAAAGATACAATTTTGAAATATATAAGATTTTTAATAGTGATGATATTGTTAAGTCCATAAAACTAAGTAGAATTAGATGGTCAGGGCCCATATAATAGGAATGAGATCAGAACGAACAGCATTGAAAATTTTTAATGCAACTCCCTCTAATAAAAGACCTAAGGGAAGATGACGGAAAGAAGATGGAAAGATTATGTGGATGAGGACTTTACCATTCTAAAAGTGAAGTTCAATTGCTGGGAAAAGGGCAGAAGGGGAAAAACTTCTGAGGAAGGCTCAAGCCCAAAAAGGGATCATGCCAATGCTGATTTAGTTGAAGAACAGGATGTCATTTCTCAAATAACCCATTTAAGTCTCGCCTTGCGAAAATGTTCCATTAAATTCTAAATTTTTTAAACATTGTTCTGGTTATTTTTCAATTAAGCTAAAAAATTTATTTTATTTTTTATACTTTAATTATTGATTATAAATTAGTTTTATTTTCAGTTAGCTAGATTTTCACACTCACATCATAGGGTTTTATTTTCATGTTTTGAAAGAAACGTAACTATTTTCAAATAATTGTTATAGAGGGCAGCCCATGTTTAATCTTCAAGCAATCGTTTCTGCTGAATTAGCCAAAAACAAAATGGCTTCAACAGGTAAGATATAGTTATTGTTTTTATGCTTATAATTTTACGTTTTTAATTTTTGCGGGTTTTTTAATTTCGAATATGTTTTCATATGCAAAAAGACGATGTTTAGTACTAAAAAAAGCCCTAAAGTATTTCCACGAGATAGATGATGATGATGATATTTCAGAATCATCATCTATAAAGGATAATGAATAGTCATATTTCACCTTAATTCCTCCAGATCCAGATGAGTTGACGGATGAGGAAGATGTATCAAATGAGAAAATTAAGAAATACCGAAGGGCATAACAGGTGAGAGAAAGATTAATTCAAAAAGACGTAGAAGAAATCTGTGTACTAAGGAAAAGAAAAATTTTCTGTGGTAGAAATGTTCACCTGTGTTCAATAGGAAGCCCTTGAACTTAGATTCCATAGAACCAAAGAAAATAGAATTTATGTATATTTCCAAGAAATTGGTGAATCATAAGCCTTCCACTAGATGTGTTTTTAGAAATATTTAGTGAAGAATTTTTAAAACATATTGCTGATAAATCGATAAAGTATACCCATTGGAAAAATAGACTTTTTTTCATGAAAATACCTGAAGAAATGCAGACAGATATACGTATACAAACTACTGGCGTAACTAGTCCTGAGAGTGGGCCCTGTATCAAAAATTTCTTGGGGGCCCCTTTTGGGCTTCGTTAAAATTTTACGATTTTTTGTGCACACATGTTGGAGCCCCTGTAGCTTGGGGACCCCGTATCATTGTTACGGCGGTAACTACACCCCTGATACCAATTGTCTCGCATGTTGGAAGACCATCTGCTATCCAAAATGTAATTTTGAAAGCTGCTCAAAAAGACCGTTTATAGACCATATAATCACTAAAAACTGTGAAAATAAAAGGTATAAGCAGTGCAGAAGTCAAGCAATTGATATGTGTTATAAGTGTAATATCCTTCGACTGGCAAAATGTTTCTAAGACTTTTATATTTCAAACTGACAATTTTTGAAGTTATACTTCTTAATGGGACGTTAGGGGAAAAGGATATGAGTAAATTTTTTCGATGCGTGCGCACACCATCACGGATGTGACGACACTGCACGGATGCACACCGTCACGACACCGAAGCGCGCGCACACCGTTGTCAAATACTTTGGAAGTTACTGAGGGATCTTGGCTGTACGAGTGGCGATCGAATTGGTGTGCTCCCCCTCCCCACATGTATTTGATATCTATGTGCTTGTGGTTGGGATTGGGGAGGGCTTGCACACTAAAATATCAGTCCTATATGTTATTCCTATGGGGTTGGAAATTTTCTAACATGCCACTTTTTTGGTGCTAGGGGACTGATATTTGGGGAATCATAATAACTATTGCTATAAACCATATCTGTTGGGAGGCATACCCCCCGGTGCATTCCCCCCTCTACAGGTTTTTGGCCAATATCTCGGCACCCGAGCCTCACAGCACATTCGGACCTGGCTCATTCGATCCCTCTATGTCTCTGCTCTTCCAGTTATTATAATTTCATACTCATAGGGCTATTTCTTCCACATTTTTTAATTGTTTTAAACTTTTTTAAACTTTTTAAATTTGTTTAAATTTACAATATCTTGGCTCATGTTTGAGTCTTGGACTTGAGATTTGAACCAACTGTTCCACTCGTCAAGACCCATCCAGGCATCTACTTCATTCCCATTGTGTAGGCATGGGGAGGGCTTAAGCACTAAAATATCATGCTCTTATATTAATCCTATGGGTACTGGAAAAAAATTTCACCCCCCTAAGGAATTAAGCTTGGGACTTGATTTTTGGAGGTTCGCCATGTTTTTGAATTAGCGCGAGCTTTACGTGGAATTGGCCCCCTCCGATGCTCCCCCTCCCTACAGGGCTTCCCTAGTAATAACTCGAATCCTATGTTACCTTGGTCGACTGCACCGGCTGGATTCGATTGTTCTCCTTATGAGCCTCCTAGATATATATTTTTTTTCAGGACAATAGCCCCATTTCTTCCCTCATACTTAACATTTTAAAAATATTTTAAAGTTTAAAATTTTTTTAAATCCCGCATATCTCCGAGGATTTTTGAGCTTCTTTAATTTTATACCACTTTGGATTGACGTTGCAAAAATAAAACATATTGTATCTCTTATAAAAATAAGTGTAATTTTTTAAAATCACTTTCATTGTGTTGTTTATGCTGGAATAAGTCTAAAGATTCAGTTTGGTGCAATTCCGAAGGCTCGGACTTGGGGCGGTCTTTAATGGGGGACAATGCATTCCACAATTATCTTTACATATATACAGGACTTTATTACACAATTTACGTTAATTTAAATACTTGGGATCACATATCACCTGGGAAACTCACAATAGGTCACATACCTTCGTTCTCTTTTGTCTTTCCTCTCGAGTCTAGATGTAAACACCACATCACCCTTACATTCTCTCGCTTTCAAAGCTCTCTCTACCATTGGGCTCTAACAATATAATGCCCAATAATTGCTGAAAATACCTCCCTAATTAACCGATATTAATCCAACTGAGCATTTATAGGATTACGTAGTTCAAACAATTGGAAATACGACATCGAAAATAAGGATGAGTACGCTTGAAAGACTGGTAGAGAACGGCATCGATTATTACTGAAAATCTAGTAAATTAAAGCTCTCAAGATTAAAATCAGCCTATAAAGGACAAGATCTACTTAAGGTATCGGACTACTTGCGGCAACTTTTTTTAAAAAAAATGGAGATATGGGGATTTTTTGTGGTTTTTAGATTTGTTTAGTGCATTTTAAGAAAAACATGTTAAAATCAAGAAGATAAAAAGAAATTATTATTACTAAAATGGGGAAAAAATGGGTAAAAATTTGCAAAAAATAACCTAAACGGGGCCCATTCTATACCAAAAGTTCATGAACAAATTTTCAGTTTTTTCAATTCTGATGTGTTGTTATGTTATTCATTTTTGAAATGATCTTCAGGATAAGAGATATTTTAATTTTTACAAAAGCTAGAGCACTTTACTTTAGTTATTATATAAAATTGCTTAAAAATAGTGTTTATATTAACGTAAAGAACTGTAAATTTTGTAATAAAACAGTGATTGATAATTCTGAAGGTTAAAACACTTCTACTGTTTTACAGAATATACACAAAAAATATCACAGTTAATTATTTTCAAAACTTTGTGGGCATTCGCTGGCCCCGTTTAAGCATGTCCAAAAAAACACATTTCGAGTAAAATCCGTTTTAAGCTTAAGTAATGGCATCTGCTTTTACTGAAACACTTGTAGTTTTTGTTCTAGGGAACAGAAAATACTTGGTATTTTTATAAAGCTAATAAGATGGTCTATAAAATAAAATGATAAAAAAATGTCAATATTTGACAAAATTGACAATTTTAGGGTAGTCGGATACCTTAATCAACTACTAATTTTTAAATGTTACAACAACAACAAAATCATTGAATTTTTAAATTTCTTGATACTATTTAAATACTAACTTTCTTTTGTGACAAAAAATTCATGTTAATTTTTAACTAAACTTTTTTTTACTAATCAAATTTTTGCACTAAATTGATATTTTTCGTTTTAAAATTATAAATTTAGATTTGCTGTAAGAAAAAATTATTATTTCAAATGTGTTACAAATTATAAATCTTTTTTTTTCTCTCTCTTTCTCTTTGAAATGTATCGTCAAAATACGCTCTGCATTCTAGCTTTTGTAAATCATTGTAAGCATAGATTTAATATCTTTCGTTTAGTAAAACATTTTCAGTTTTAAATGTGCCCAAAATATTAAGCATCTTCAGTAAACAAACTATAACAACCCCGATTTCGCATCGCGCTTGTGCTTCATTTCATATAATGTCGCCAATAGGTTACGATAATACATCATTGCAAGCTCTCGCAGAAAAATATCGCAACGATTACCTGGACTAGAATCGTTGCGTGAGAAGAAAGGCTTAGTCTCTTTCGAAGATTTGAAAACAAACAACGAAACTAAATACTGAACTTTTTAGGAAGCTGTAAGAGCCTCAGATTTGTAAAAATCTGATATCTTTACCACTGTTGTAAATTGAATGTTAATTGAATAGATGGCGCTGCAAGTCATCCGAGAGATGTATACTTTGACTTGTAGAGTCAGATTATGTAATGTTCTTTGGGCTGTGTACTTGTCTTCTGTATTGTCTAAGAAATAAACCAAATCACCTTAAAAGAATGGATTGAATCATAGGATTGATATAAAAATATATTGGATATAAACGTCTATCTGTCCCCTGGAATTAAGGAATAAGGGAATATAATAACCAATGAAATGTTGGACACGATGCAACTTCAGTAATGAATTAAACTGAAGAGGAGCGCCACGAACGAATTTTGAGAAAAAAAGGACCAAATTAATATAACTACATAATACACGTTAATTACAGTTGTAGCGGTACCATCTATATAAGCCAGTAACTACCTCCACACAATGGTGATAATTTCGGTGTAGTGGATAAGTTACTCGGCTTCGAATCCAAAGGTACCTGGTTCTATCCTACCGGATAAGCGCGCCACTTCACAGTTTTGCAATGGGTATGAATAGTTGCATAATTTGCAAAATGGGGGTTGGCCCACTGTTAGGCAGACAGGGAGCATCCCCCCAGTACATTTAAAACATTTAAAAATAATAATTCCGAATAATATTCAAATTCTAACTTGACTTTTATTATTATAAAGAAATATTTTCTATCTGCAAAAGCGAAACTAAAAAGGTTAAAAAAAAAACTACTTTGTGTCTTTGTGTAGTAAAAAGTACGACACGCTCCTGCCTACTCGGAAAAGAATTTAAAAATGCCCGCTGGAGAGTTAAAAAAATACTTTCGTAAAAATAACATTAAACCCTGAGAACTACACTTTTCTATTCAAAAGGCATGTTGATCATGTTTATCTCTATAAATTATTTCAGATATTTAAGAAGCAAAGTACGAAAACTTTTCAAGGAAGTAATGTGATTATATATAAATAAAGCCATAACAACAAACAAGCAACAAATTCTAGGAAGTTTACGGTACACCTTCAGAACCCTCCAAATAGCTCATAAATCACTATTTATCAATGGAGAGAGCAGGCTAAAATGGAAGAATTTCTGTTTTCTTTTCTCTTTTCCATATTTACTGTTCAAATTGCTTAACTCGGAGAAGGAAAGAGGAGTTCTGGGGATTTACTTCATTTTTACGAGATTATTGAAACTACATTGTTAAATATATTTTATGATAATTTTAGGAAGCAAGTTTTGAAATTTTCAATGTATTTTTAAAAATACAAAAGCTCTTAAAAGAAAGTAATTTTAGAGAAAACCTTTTTTTATATTTTATTTTATTCTATGAAAGTAATTATCAGGATTTAAGATGAGGCAAAGTACTAATCTCTACAGGATTAATCTTAATTTTGGAAATTCTAGGAAACACAAATAAGGGGGGGGGGGGGGTAAAAGCTTATAATTTTTGAATGTTTCCTTTTAGTCGGAATCGTCCCGAGCAAAGCGGGGCCCCGTGCAAAATCATGGAAAATAAATTAAACTTTTTTTTATTTATTACATTCTAGAAATTAACGTGTCAAAAAGGTCATGAAAGTAATAAATTAAATTATTTTAGTAAAATTAATATTTTAATGATACAAAAAAATTGTTAATAAATTAAACAAAAATAATTTCTTCAAAAGTTTATAAAATACAAGTTGTTAAGTGATTATTAGAATCAGGTAGTGGCGCACACAAGGTGTGAAGGGGGGGTCCCGGGTCAAGACCCCCCCTCCAAACCCTTGATTTTTTCCCTATTTATTATAATTCTATGCAAAAAGTACGTAAAATTTGATAAAGTATTTGTTATTAATTAATGCTAACTATTTTTTCCATAATTATTTTTTTGCCTTTCTTGTTCCCGAAAATCGACAAAATGAAAAGAATAAGTTGGGTGGCGTATTGGAGCTTGATACGAGACTGGGACAGCCTTCCAACCCTGCCCCCCCCCCGAGAAATTCCTGTGTGCGCCACTGGAATCAGGTTAGAGAATATTTGATTTTTGCTTTATTTCTTAGATATTTTAATGATGAATTCGATACTTCGAATTGAATTCGTCTTTCAAATTTAAAGCTTTGTTGGGATAAAACACTATATTTCTGTAGAAAAGTAACTGTTTTTCTTTCTTATCAGTGATAAGCGTCACTACTCTGTTATGATTCACTTTATGACCCTTGTCCCTCCTCAAAAAGGGAAAGGGGTGCTGGAGGTTTTAAATCAGAAAAATGGCAGTTGAACATACATGTAAATCTGTGTGTGTGTTACGCGGATGCTGATTTAACCATTGTTCCGTGTATATTTGAAAATACGTTATAAACATATCAAAGTTATCAAATTTTTAATCGAGGATGTAGATAATCAAAAGAGTACAATGAAGAATGTACTGCTATCATTTTCAAGAGTGCAACGGGATTAGTTTATTTTCCAGATGAGTCTATCCTAACTTCTAAGAAAATAATCCTCAAGCATTGATATCAAAAGAAAACTCAGATAAAGAAATTTCTTTCTCAGATGACAACGACTTGAGCGAATTGGCGCGAAAAATAATCTTCTGAGTAACGTTTTCAATTCCTTATCCGTAGATTTTATTAGGTATGCTGAGTCAGTAGTGTAACACTTCCGATTTTATCTCTTTTAAACAGAGAGCGCAAAATTCGAAAAGATTTAAACGGAAGCTTTTACCAAGATTTTTACAATACTCTCATACCTCGTCTTTAAACCTCGTCGACTCACGAAAGCCTTGAAACTATAAGGTGTTTCTTTAGAAGCCACCCCCCCCCCCCCCAAAGCCCTTTAACAGATTACATCTTAAAATAATACTTAAAGTAAATCAAAACATGTTACACTTACTTTAAGTAAATACAACAAAAAAAACATTGTAATTTTTTATAAAAAGTTTTAAAATAATAGTAAGGTAATTTACTCATTAATTTATGCTCCAGGTCTCATCTACTAATGCATTATATTTGATAACATGAATGTGCTTGCATTTTTTTACACAACTTTCTAAGTAGCTTGAAGCAATCTGCAATTACATTTCATATTCTGCACCACTAGCGTAGCTGGTTTTGAGAGGGCCCGGTATCAAAATTTTTTGGGTGTTCTTTTTTTGAAGCCCCTTGATAGTAAAGGATATTTTGCTTACACATGTTGGGGCGCCTGAAGCTTGAGGGCCCCGTATCATTGATACGGCGGTAGCTAGTTCTGAGAGGGCTCAGTACCAAAATTTCTTGGGGGCCCTTTTTTGAAGCCCCTTAATAGTTTAGGATATTTTTTTACACTTGTTGGGACGCATGAAGCGTGAGGGCCCCGTATCATTGATACGGCGGTAGCTACGCCTCTGTTCTGCGGATTAATTTGCTCCTATATTTTGTTTTTCTTGCACTTTACGTTGAGAAATATTTTGAACTTAAATTCATTTTTCAGAAGGGCATTAAAAGGATTATAACTGTGTGAGAAACTTTTCCATATTTTCAAAATTTAAAGCCTAAAATTTAGGAGCTGTTCCTTCTTAGATTTGGACTTTATCGTCGAATCTGTTGATACGTCGAAAAGTTGTTCCTTCTTCTTCAATGGCAAGTCTTCTGATTTATCCTTGTTCTGATTTATCTATGCTGGCAGCATGTGGCTTTCAAGAAATTTAAGGTTTTATTTTATCCATAAAATATTTATTTATATTTTTATTTACAAGCAAATTACCCTTAAGAATTCGACCTTTTATGAAAATTAAAATGTTAATAAATTATGGCGCTTTGAAAAAGCAGAAAGTGAACACTTTTGGAATCTCTGTCAAAGTCTCAAGGAATCTTTGACCTATGATCTGATGGATAGACATAAGGTTTTTAGGCTAACAGTTGTCTTACATGAGAAAATTATCAGTTATGAATCTTCATTTTCAGTGGTTTCTAATAAAATTAATTTCCTTTTTCATACATTACTTTTCAGAAGTATTAGTTATGCTTATTATCACGATTTATATGACACTGTTTAAAATTCTTTAGTTAGAATAATCAGCAGTAGAACTTATATATACTTGTCTTTTGAAAAATATTTTTTAAAAAACAATTTAAATAGATGCATTTCTAATATTAATGCTCTTTTAAGGCCATACTGATGGGAAAATACATTTTTTCAATATTTAGCACACAGTATAAACTACATTAATCATAAATTTGTTAAAGTAGTATTTATCCCATTTTCAATATCTATCGAGTGTAAGATTTCTCTTTCCAAAAATAAGTTACGAACATAACGTTTTTTTCCCATTTCATACAATTAATAATATCCTTACTACTTTTACTTATAGTTGAATTACCCTAAGATTACTTATAGCAGCCCGTTAATAATATTAATATACAATGTGGAATTTTACAATTATATACATGTATAATGAGTGTGTGTATAATTATTAACTATTTTTATTCTTTTGAGAGATTTTTTTTTTTTAAAATTCATTTTAGACTTGAGCTTGTAAAACCACATCGCGTGATATTTAATTCTGTTCATTTACCAATCTAACCGGAATTACAAGTTTAACTACAACTTTAATTCTTAAAAAAGTGCCACGTCACCAAATTACGTGACGAGCTGATGCAATATTGTAATAGACACCAGATCCGATCAATTCAAGAGCTCAGATTTAAAAAATCATGCGATTTCTCGAAAATTAGTTGATGTAAATATATAATGACAACTAATAAAAAGGTATTTGAGATCCACATGGCTTCTTGAATAATTTTCGAACATAACTGTACCAGAAATATATACGAAGAGCCTCTCTGTGATTTGATAGACATGTACAGGGTGTTTCATAAATGAGGGGAGTAACTTTAAAGGGTGATAGTACACATCAAGACGAGTAATAGTAAATAGGAAACCAAGTGTCCCAAACGTCTTCCGAAGGAGAAAGGCGCCATCAAAGTTTAGAGTCCTAAATTTCAAATGATGATAAAAAACGGAAAAATGGATTGATTCATTTGCGGTTTTTACTAAAATCATTCTTTAAATTAGTATTTTATTAAAAAAAAGTTTTAAAGACAAAGTTAAAAAAATGCCGTTAAGGGGCGCTCTAGACTTTGGAGTACAGAACAACTACCTTTTACCAGTATTTTTTTTATTTTGTTAAATGTTTACAAAAGCTTAGATTTTAACTTGAATTTTGAGCGCAAAATTAAAACCATCGGGAGCGGTTAAGTGGCGCAAATGTAACCGCGTTCAGGGGGGGGGGATTGAAATGCTCGTATGTAATGATCAAAATAAAAAACGAGAAAGCAAACTTTAAGAGGCGATAGTACAACATAAAAGCAATCAACTTTGATTAGAAAATGAATGATTTGAATTCAGACGCAAACGTGTTAGAGCATCTTCAAATTTTATCCATGCAAGCGTTATAGCTGCTAGTTTCTGGAAGAAGAACATGAAATTGTGATATGGGAAAGAAGAAGAACGCATATGCAAATTGTTATTAAGATAAAAGCCACTGACCCGAGTGTGCAAGTGTAAATCACGGTACAAACGTAACGAAAGATGTTGCCCTTCACTAATCAAGAAAAGGCTGATATGCACTTCATCTACGGAACTGCAAATGGGAATAGTGCAGAGGTGCGACGATTGTACGGAAAAAAAGTTTCCCAACAGGCGGTTGCCCAATGATAAAACATTTGTGCGCTTGCACAGACAGTTGTGTGAGACAGGATCCTTTTTTGGTGGACGTTCAAATGCAGGCCGTGCGAAGTCTAACAGAACGGTAGCTGTGGAAGAAAAAATTCTGGATATGGTGGCTGATCATCCAAATACAAGCACGCGAGCATTGGCTAGTCAAATTGAAGTATCACCACGACATGGCGAGTACTAAAGGATGAAAGTATGCATCCTTTTCATGTCTAACGAGTCCAGGGAACTGACTCAAAGGGATTTTCCTCGTCGAATGGATTTTGCTCTCTGGTATCTGCAGAAGAACACCCTAAATCCCGATTTTGGTGCAACTGTGCTTTTTACAGATGAATGTACATTTACACGTGGCGGTACATTTAACACCCACAATTCCACCAATGGGCAGATGTAAATCCACATGCGTCTTCTACACATGCATATCAGCGACGATTTTCCATAAATGTTTGGGCAGGAATAATTGGTGACCATCTACTTGGACCTTATCTTCTGCCAGAATGCCTGGATGGAAAAAAATACCTTACCTTTCTGCAACAGGTGCTGCTGGAAATGATGACAGATGTTCCCCTCGTATCCGGCGAGTAATGTGGTTCCAGCAGGATGGAGCACCAGCTCATTTTGCGCCAGAGGTGCGAAATTATCTAAACGCAACCTTTCCAAATCAATGGATTGGGCGAGGTGGTCCTGTCCCTTGGCCAGCGCGATCGCCCGATCTTTCATGCCTGGATTTCTTTTTGTGGGGACACCTGAAGAGTCTTATGTATGAGACTCCTATCGAATCTGCAGAAGAACTCGTCGCCAGACTTTCGGCAGCTGCAGGAGAGGTGCGCGATACTCCTGGCGTGTTTCAGAGGGTTCGTGAATCCCTTCTTCGCCGTTGTACCGCATGCATCGCCTCTAATGGTCAGTGTTTCGAACAGCTATTGTAATCATTTCTAATTAAACTTTTTTTTATAACGTAAATGTTCTTTGTTTCCTTTTTTGTCTCTTAAAACGAAATCTGTTTCAGCGCCCTCTATCACCTTCGGGTTAAAATTACGAGTATGATTTCTTTGATGAATGTTGCTTGTTTTGGTGTTGTACTATCGCCTCTTAAAGTTTGCTTTATCGTTTTTTATTTTGATCATTACATACGAGCATTTCAATTCCCCCCCCCCCCCAAACGCGGTTACATTTGCGCCACTTAACCGCTCCCGATGGTTTCAATTTTGCGCTCAAAATTCAAGTTAAAATCTAAGCTTTTGTAAACATTTAACAAAATAAAAAAAATACTGGTAAAAGGTAGTTGTTCGGTACTCCAAAGTCTAGAGCGCCCTCTAACGGCATTTTTTTAACTTTGTCTTTAAAACTTTTTTTTAAGAAAATACTAATTTAAAGAATGATTTTAGTGAAAACCGCAAATGAATCGATCCATTTTTCCGTTTTTTATCATCATTTGAAATTTAGGACCCTAAACTTTGATGGCGCCTTTCTCCTTCGGAAGACGTTTGGGACACTTGGTTTCCTATTTACTATTACTCGTCTTGATGTGTACTATCACCCCTTAAAGTTACTCCCATCATTTATGAAACACCCTGTATATACAGATGGACCTCTGTTTTACGAAGTCGCTAAATCCCGAAAACAAGTTCGTTATATGGAAAATTCTTCGAACAGAGGTTAATCTTTTAATATACTTTAGAAACCACATAAAAATTTTTTTTAGTCATAAACACTATACATTATACAATAAATGAACAAATTAAATAAAATAAAAAATAATTGTTCATACTTTACAAATTAATCTTTTGTATATCTTACCCATAAAAAAGAAATCTGCCAGGAAAATAAGAAAATAAAAAAAGACGTTATCCAAGATTACACCTTATTTTTAACTTTAAAAAATAATTTTCATATTAAAATTGATAAAATTTTTTATGAGATTTACTAATTTTAAACCTACATGTGTAATTTTAAATATATATAATTTTATAACTGGAAATTTTAAGCATAAACTCTCTACTACATACTTCCTTACATTTAATAACTGATAGAATCTGTTAGTTTTATTTCAGCTTCTTGTTTGAAAAATTATGGCCGTTTCATTGATATAAGTGAGTTACGCCTCCGGTAATACAAGTTCAAGGTCATTGATCAGCATTAAATACGCTTAAAAAGAGAATAATTTGAAAAATGTCCTGAAATATTTTAAAGATAGAAGGGAAAAAATCGAATTATATACAAGAGAAAAAGATCGTTATATAGAAAATGCACTTCGCTATTTGGAGGTTATTTTACAAAGAAAATCGCAAAATGTTCTTGGTTTCAGGAATGGTTCGCAAAATAGAGAAATTTGTAAAATAGAGGTTCGTTCGAAGCCCAGTGGCTGAATGGTTAGTGCATCGCGCTTCCACACACAGGTCCCCGGGCTGGGCAAGGTTGACTCAGCCTTTCATCCCATGAGTGGGTCGATAAAATGAGAACCAAGCTTACTTGGGGACCAAACGCTGGGGGTTTCGCTTCAGGCTGACCACCTGATCGGAACATCTGCTCATTCACCCCAGCGCCCAATGGTCACGTATACTGAGAAGGGCACAGTAGGCCTTGTCCCTCATGGGCTGTTGCGCCACTGAGTTTGAGTTTGAGGTTCATTATATGGATGTTCGGCTGTAATTCACAATGTACAAACAATTCAGCTTTCTTAGAATACAACGCTGCCAATGGCTTTGTAACAATAACCAGACCATTGCTGTTCTGTGTGAAACCTCAAAGATTTCTTGTTCTCTGGGCTGCCGTCACAGCAGAACACTTTCGGACATTGTGTCTGTGTTAGTGAGACCCCCCCCCCTCCCAGCAAACACATCTCACTCACCTCAAATTAAATCCATGGAAGAGCTGGGAAAGTGCAATAAATCATCAGCGTTATTGTTAGAATGGCATTGGAAAGTATTTTAGAGAAGTGAGGGAAGGCTTAAGAAACTTTCTTTTTCATCCTTGTCCCCCCCCCACTTTATCTATAATAAATAAACACTTCTAGAATTTCTTATGAAGCAAATTCATTTTTTTATGATTATAATTTAAGATTAACAAACCGTCAATGTACTATGAAGATAGCACGTATTTTTATGTATCAAGTGAAGATTTTAGGTGTTGGTCTTATTAGGTAGCTCACAGTGGACATGGTCAAGACTGTTTATGTTGAAATCAAACCTCGATTCTTTTAGAGATGTTTTATTGAATAATGAGGCTTTCGCTCGTTCGATAAAATTAAAACTGAGTCTTCATATAGGACGGTGTTTTAAAAATGGTGTGGAAATGTTGCCAGCTCCAGTGTCTTTACCCTCTTCTGGTTTTGGCGGAAAATTTTAAAGACCATTGCCAATTGCCATGCTGATAACTCTAGCTCGTCTTTAGTAAAATAAGAGTATAATTTATTAATAATAGGTTCTTGTTAACCCTTAAATATACACACATGCTGGAAGCTACTTGTTGAATCGGTACTACTTGAATCGAATCGGATAAAGATATCTTCATGTTGCTACATAAAATGGAAACTGGGAGAATGATAACATGTTCTTATAGAAATGACTTCAGAAGTGCAAAAATTTGGTTTTAATGAAACTGAAATCTTCGGGAGTTGTCCGAAATATCTCAATATATTGCACCTGCAAGCAAAGGAGAAATCCAATGAAGAGAAAAATAATAAATTAGATTACAGCTAAATATATCTGGTATATATAGTTGCGTTTTGACTTAAAATTTAGCGATGAATACCCCTATCGGAAGCATACAACTAGAATAACATTACAGTAGGATAACATCTACCATTGTGAATAATAGTAATCACAGTTTATTTTTCACGCGGACGCCTTTTGATTCTTGTAATCATCCAATGATCAACATGTAAAATAAAAAAAATTAAATCATTTCCTACTTAGATCAACAAAAATAAAATTTATTTTAGTTACTTTTTGTGAAAAAGTTACAATTAATATAAATATGTATATACATATGACATATCACAAGATTAAGTGGCAATTAATTTTTATTGATTATCCTTAAAATATATCGCATTGTCATCCAAAACAATCGTGCATATAAAATTTCAGTTCAACTGAACGCTTTGAATGGTGAGGGGGAAAAATCTTTTAAAGTTTTGACCCAAGTCACTAAAAATGAAGCCAACGTGGCTGTATCTGTTATTCTTTAAATAATTAATTTCAATCAATTAATTTTAATTAATTATAGTTAAATTATCAGATTGTTACCCAAAGCAATAGTGTATAGAAAATTTCAGCTCAAATGAGTGATTTAAAATGTGAGAAAAAAATAATTTTCAAGTTTTGACACAAGTCGCCAAAATGGTCGCTAAGTCACCAAAAATAATGCCCTAGTCGCTATATTTGTAATTCTTCGAATAATTAGTTTTAACCAATTAGTTCATATTAATTATAATTAAATTACTAGAATGTAATCCAAAATAAGCGTGTATATGAAATTTCAGCTCAATTGAGTGCTTTAAAATGCATTTTATTAACGATTGAAAATTTGAACAAGATAAATATAGAGAGAGTGTGAACTAATGGAGAGTAGGAATTGAATAAGATCTCCAAATGAAGGATGATATCTCAAAAAATATAAGAAAATTAGTTACATATTAAGTTCAACCAGCGTCGATTGTGCATTACAATTCCTATTTCTACAACTGAAAAACAAAATAGAATAATTACTAAAGATGCCAACTTAAACATCATAACTTTAACACCAAAGGATTATATATGAGCAAATAAATTAATTAGTCAGATAAATTGGAATTACATGAACAATTGAATTAAAGCAGACTATAACAACATGGAAAAGAATTTTTAGTTCAAACTCTATCTATAACTATTGCATAAGTTAAATAACCAATTAAAAATTAGTTTAAAATAAGAAAAACAAATTTAAATAGAATTAAATATTTTACAATACGAAACAACTATTGCTTTTACAGAATTAGTTGCTAAATATTTATTTCTTCAATACAAACTAATTTTTATACGGCAAAAAAAAATTCCATCGAATAAATAAAATCTTTCTATGAAGGCACAACTCTCAGGACTGGCAATTATTTTTAATGATGGTTGTAAAATTTTCAAATCAGGTAACATATTTCTAACATTCCAATATAAAATTTTAAAACTTATTTTCTTCCATCACAGAAGAGAAAGAAGAAAATTGTTGTTGAAGGATTCCATCATGATTTAATATAAATACCTTTCAATTATAAAATAAAGTCGAATTATATCAATTCCACATCTTCTGGTAATCTTTCAGGGTTCAGTACATAATATTTAACCAATTTTTATTTAGTCGTAGTTTAAAATTATACGACTTTTTATCGTGATTATAATTAAACTTTATTAATATTATTACAATGAAATGTTTTAAAATATCGAATTATGTACAATCTAAGTACCTTTTAGCGTAGAACTAAATATTTTTGTCGCTTTAGAACTATTTTACCCCTTTCCCCCAAGATAACTTTAAGTCGATAAATATACCGGGAACAAAAAATCAGTTTAAAAATGTTATTCTTAAAACTTTTTACTCATTTTCTCCTGATCTATGGGTACTTCTGTGACTGAAATTGACCGATTAACAAACATCCCTGGTATAGGGAAGACGTTTAAGATTCATCGTAATCGATAAGATATTTTAAATCCGCGTTAAATTGATTGATTAATTATTAATGACACACACTTTGAAATAACATGAAGGATTTTAGTGACGAATTTTGTAATTCTGAACATCGGTCATGTGATGAGAACGATATTAGAGCTGGCGCCCCACTCTCCAAGCTTTCACACTTCCCCAACGTGAGAACTTTGAGATTGAAGAGCGTCATTCCCTCTACACAGCGAGTCTTCAGTGATACCAGGATTCCACAGAAACAAAACCAGCCATGAATTTATGCCCATGAGCACTTTCGATTCCCACATGCAAGTTTGCAAAATTACAAGGAAAAACAAAAATATATACAGTAAAGTACGTTTAACGAGAAAATGCTTAGCCGAAATATCGGTTAACACGAAATAATACAATGGTCCTGACTAACTGTATTTTCATGCATTTTTTTTCTCTCTTAACAAGAAACGAAAATTGCTTAATCGCTTCTGGGAATGAACAAAACCGGAAAACACTAGCCGAATTTTGTGAAAGTTTCTGTATGATTGGACTGCGTCCTACTGTATCATCGGAAGAATTCATTCCAGTATATGATGATAATTCAGATTTCGATGGTGAAAATAAAATGAAAAACACAGCTCCTGTTTTCGCCTCCTCCGAAATGAGGAGCATCATGAAAAGTACGTGCAGTTTTTTTAAAGCACATTCCAATGATGATTTGAATTACAAAATGGGCGACATCGAACAATTTGTGGACAATTTGATGCTAAAAAAGACAATGCAAAGAAAATATCAAATCATTTTCCCAAAACACAATTAACGCTTTGTTTTGAAAAGAAGTTTTTTTTTTTATCAAAGTTCAATAAGTTCTTGTGGATGTTTTTGTTTCATTAAGTTTTATGAAACATATGCATATATACATGTAAGGATAATTAAATTAGATCTAAAATGAAACCCTAGACCACTTCTAAATTTTATTTACCCGTTACATCTTCAAGCATAAAATTTATTACCCAGTTCGGGAATGAAGAACACATGGCTTTAACAGATCTTCCACCGCTCCTACCATTAATTTTTATTACCTATATGTCATGCTTAAATTCTCAAGTATACCTCTTCAATAAGACATGTACTTGAATACATCTGACCGCGGACTCTTGATTTTTAACATGTGTCCTCTCTCTCTCTTACAAATCAGATTCCAAAGTGATTTCATGGAATAAAGACGGTTAAAATAAAATGTCTTGATGTTGACTCGCAAAACACGACATACATATCTATGTAAATAAAATGTACTCTCATACACTTAATCTTGTTGAATATATGTTTCTTTTTTGCAATACCCTTTTACACGAAATTCTTTTAACATGTAAAAATATTTCATTTCGCTCAGTTTTTTGTTAAACGATTTTCACTGTATATTAGTAATTTATTTGAATATTTATATTAAAATATACCATATTTTTTAAGTCGGCAATTTGTTTTACTTGATACTTCTGAGCAATTAAACTTTAAACGAATTTCATTCATAGCATGAAAGGCGTCATTGACAAAGTGACGTAACTTAATACCATTAACATGGCTCATTGAGCAAAATGAGGTAATTACTAGCGCTTACTCAACATTCACTTTTTTCTGAATTTCCGGAGAAAGTAGGCGAAATGCTTAGGAAAACAAGATGGGGAATCAGCGAGTATTCTAAAAAGGTCGTTTTCTTCGAAAATTTTCCAACAACGTGTTACTCATAAATAAAATTAATTCTGTAAAATTATTCTTTCCACAACCTTGACCTAAATAGATCTTTTTCACAAATTCAAATTACTTAAAATTTTAATTTAATATATTATAGCAATTACTTTAAGCTTCAGGAAGCCATAATTTTTACTTTTCTATGCAATTTCTATGATTATTTTTTGTTAATATTACATATAGTTTATTCTTTTTTTCTTTTTAAGTTTTAATCAACTCAACTGGTTCAGTATTTTGATCTTTGCGATTTCCTAATTTTCATTTCATTGCAATTAAAAAATTTTAATCCTCTTTTACGGAATTTTTTTCTTCTTAAATTTATAGGTGATTCATGTGTCACTGAATTACTAAAAAAAAAAAAAAAATTAACATAATTTTAGAAAATAAGCCAAAATTAATATTACATCAATCATAACTTTATCATCGTATTTTATCTAATGGGATATTTTCTGATCTTTCTCATACAGTTTTACATAAATACTGATATATTTTCCTTACAAAATCTAGAAAAAAAATTCCCTTTCTTATTCACACACGTTGAATTCCTTCCGCAGAAAAAAGTGTCGATACTTTAAGCATAATCTGAATTTCCTTTTTTTTAAGTCTGGATTTTTTTGAAGAAGAATTTGAATTTCCTTTTCGAAAAAAGTCTCGATACTTCAAGCGTAATATGAATTTCCTTTTTTAAAAAATCTCGAGACTTAAAAGTGTAATATGAATTTCCCTTTCCCTCTTGAAAATACATCTATGTTTATTTTTATTTTACATTTTTATAATTATTGATTTTAATTCTTCCTTTCACTTTATTTTTTTTTTGTAGTTTTGATGCTTATTTCATGTACTTTTTTTAATTATTTTTGTTGTAAATTTTTCTTCTAAGCCGTTTGATTTTCAATGATATGCACAGCTTCACAATTTGTCACTTATTTAATAAAGTTGGATTTTCCAAGCATAAAAAAATTTAGTTTAACTATTAATTTTAGGCCTCTTAAATTTGGAACAAAATTCTGTAAAAGGTAAGGTATTATCAAGATTTTACAAAATCAGAGTCCAGAAGAAAAAAGTTTGCCCTTTGTATCAACTGTAAACATTTTACTAAATTAAGATAATTTTCCAGTTTTTGAAATGGAAGCATGTAACGGGTCTATCCACGTTTTCATTAATCCTCTTGGGTAAAATAATCTTTTTAACAGTGGTTTCAGTTGAAAACCGCTTTCTGTAAAGAAGACTTGATTTATGTAAATTAGAACTTCTATTTAAGTGTTAGTCGTAGAGTAGGCGTGATGATGGTTGAAAGATGAGTTAGAAAAAAACATAGACCGGAGGTCGTATAGTTAAGTCAAATGGAATATTATTCAAATATTGAAGAGAAAATTCAAGTTGTTTAAAGCTATTAAGTGATATAGTCATAAATTTGTGTTAGTTGTTAAAATGGCTGATCCTTACTCGAACCCTCCAACACTCGCGGTCAACGAAACGCGACAGTGTGACAGGCATGTTATCGTAATTATCTCATAACCCGTGTTTACTAATTAATTTCTTTATGTATTTAGTGACGGATTTACGCTTAGGCCCAACGAAGCCCGTGCCTAGGGCGACAAATTTTTAGAGGCGTCGAAATTTTCGAGGAGGCAAAAATTTTAAATCAATTTGTTTTTCCTTAACTGTGAGACCGAATTTTAATGCTTCTTTTCTTGCTTTGACAACCTCAAGATGTCAGTATTAAAGGGGTAAAATTATTTTTCAAAATAACCAATCGTGTCAGTTGTAAAATTTAAAATATCTAACAAGTAGGTAACCAAAAATTTTTTCGTGATAAAAAGCATTTATCTATTGACGTTAGATTGTTTATAAATTTTTCTTGAAAAAATCTAAATGCAGCATTTGTTTGCTCATCATTATAACACAAAATACTAATTCATCATTTTTAACTATACCTTTTATTATATAATCCATGCCTAAATTCAATATTTAAATTTAATTCGAATCCATTATTTCTATTCGTATTTAGTCGCACATCCGGTATAGTGGTTAGCGATACTGACTGCTGTGCCGTAGGGCCTAGTTTCGAATCCCGAAAAAGGCATGAATGTTTGTAAATGTGCAGAGCCCCTTTGCGGTATGGGGGTACCCTATATAGCCGTTGCGCGGCAAGTCCTCTCTTGAGGTTGGAGGGAGAGGTAGGAGGGTACTCTACCTCAAAATTGGGATGGAACCGAGCTAAATCGTACTGTCACCTGTATGGTGCTTAAGGCTACGGATAACGACAGACGTACATCTAGCTCCTTGCCATGATGAATTTCGTGGGCGTGGATCTGACGCGGTCGGGATCAGGTGGCATAAGAAGCAACAACAACTATTCGTATTACGAGAATGAGTCGGAAAATAAGTTTTCCCTGTCGACTGTGGTCAGAGTTGAGTATGGAAGTCAAAGCATAGAATGAGACATTAAAGATAAGACATAACTTTATTTTTCGACTTAAGTACCTAGTACATTGAGACATTTGTCATACCGCTTGATAAGCTTTAAAAAATTTATAGGAAAACTCAGGGTTTTTAATATTTGAATACGGAAGAAGCATTTACTTTTGCGTGGACTTTTTGGAGGTTCAAAATATCAATGCTACGCATTGATACGCACGATTGTGACACACTGTCGAAATTGAAAGAATGCGATTCAGAAAAAGCGCTGCCTGGATTTCTGAAATCTGGAGTTCTGTTATTGGATGACAATACGAGACCACATTTGGCGACGACAACGCAAAACAATAATGCAACTCTTGGTTGGGAGTACCTACACTAACTCCATACAGTTCTAATCTCGCACCTTCATCTGATTCCGGTGATTAAGAAGAATTTCGCCAGAAGGCGTTTAGCACAAGCAATGCTTAAGTCAACAAGCCGTTAAATGCTTCTTCCGCATGCAAAGCCCTGAGTTTTTCCTGGAGGGCTTTTTGAAGCTTACCGAGCGGTATGACAAATGTCTCAATGTACTTGATTCTTATTTGGAAAAACAAAGCTGTGTCTTACCTTTGATGTTTCATTCTATATTTTGACTTTCATATTTCGACCCTGTCGACTGACCACAGTCGACAGGGGAAACTTATTTTCGCACCCTCGTATTATTATTATTATTATTATTATTATTATTATATAAGAACGTCAAGCTAACTTAGGCCTAGGACACCATTAAACCTACATAAAAATAATTAAATGGATTAAAAAAGTTTACCTCGCAATTCGAACCCTAACCGTCCGCGTTGAAAGCAGGTGCTTTGACAACTGTGCCATTGGGTCGCTAGAGGTATTTAAAACTTAATTGTATAAAAGCTAAGCGTGAATTTCGAAGGCTATTTTCTTCGAATTGACCGGCCATTCGGCGCTAATAAATTGAGGGTTGAACACCCAAATGGAGTACTACTATTATGCCAAGTCTTGTCCCAAAATGAATTTCCTTAGTCGTGCCATCCCCTTGTTAGACTTATATTAAAACTGTCCGTAATTTCTCTAGATTATATTTATAATTATTTTTAAAGCACGTTAGAGAGAAATTGAGTTTATCATCAAGAAAGGGATGAAGTGTTTATTATCATCAATTTCTGTAAGAGAAAAGTGAAGTTATATTTTTGTGAAAAAAAGGGAGGAAGAATATATTTGCATTTTACAAAATATTTTCAAACTTGTGACAAAGGATAATTAATAAGTTACTTAATGAACCAAAATATCAGATACAAGAATGGCACATGATCATCAACTGATTTTTTAAACTGCAGCATAAAGGAGAATTTTGTTGACCAGTAAGTTCTAATCAGAAACAACTTTTATTGTTTTATTTTACAAATTTTAATGAAATTAAGTCTTAAGTCTAATGAAGTTTGATTAACGTTTTCAAACGAAGTTTGCAACTCTTTCACTAAGTTGGAGAGGCCTTTAGGCTGGCTTTCGTTAGGAAATAATTTTCTAAAAGACGTACAGTGTTGTAACATACAATGTTTGCTTATTGTACTGAGGTTTCTTAAGGTGTGGGTGACAACAGATTTTATCAGAACTTACTTATAAAGGCCCGTATAATTGAAAAATAACCTTTCAGATAATTTTATTCTGTAAGATATAATTAATCGTTTGAAAAGTCTGTGTGTTAAATATCAAAATAATTAAAGTAGAAAAAAAAATGATGAGAAAGAAAATATCAAGCTATTCTCAAATGAAATGATTGATTGTTATCAATTATTTCAATTTTGAAATATTTGCTAATTTTTTTTTTTTATTTCTTACAATTTTACAGATATTTCTAGATATACTACAAAATTTTTATACGACGTATTCACACGCGAAGTATATTTTCCAAAACAAAATTTATAGCATTCTAAAATCACTGAAGAAGCTCCTAGATAAGTATTGGTAATAGAAGATAAAATTATTGATAATGAGCTACATATTCGTTTAGTTGATTTTAATTTACGTAATGTGTATTATATAATTACGTAGTGGTGAGTGAGGGAACATTAACGTCGCACTGATTAGCAACACGAGGGCTTTTGACGACAGTCCGCGTAATTTTGAACCATGGTCAAGTGACGCGGACAACACCTGAGCTGGCACCCCCTCTCCTAACTACCACACCACGCCAACGGGAGGACGTTTGAGCTTTCGACAGATTTAACGTGCATCGCTCCCCTACACGGTGGATCTTTAGTGGTACTAGAATCGAACTCATGACACGCTAGCCATGATCCGATGCCTAGACCACTTGGCCACCGCGGCCATGTAATTACGTAATGTATTACTCTGAAGCAACACGAGGACTATTGGCGACGGATCTCGTAATTTTGGATCATGGTCAAGTAAAGAAGATGAAACTTCACCTCCCACCTCTCGAAACATCCACACAACGCAAATGGGAAGACATTGAGCCTTTGTAGATTTAGCGTGTATCAGATCCTTTACACGTCAGGTCTTCAGTGCCACTAGGACTCGAACTCGCGAAATGACAGCATCAGCTACGAGTTCGGGAACATGACCACAAAACATCACAATGAGCATCAAAAGCATTATGATACAAATCGCAAGAAGCAATATTTTTACCCTCTCCCTTCAAAGGTCAATTAAAAAAAAGACAAACTACCAATATAGCTACTAACTCGCACAACTTTTCTGGCCTGTAGGACTTTTCATTGCTTGGAACTGAGTTTAACACTCTTGCTATACGTGTACAACCAGAAAAATCAAGCATTCAATTGATACTTAATTCTGTATGTAAAATTAAACAGGCACACCTAGCCCATTGTTACGGATGCTTAGATTTGCCTTTTCTGTATAATGAAACTACACATTCGGACAAAAATTACACATTTTTTTCACATTAATCTTCCATTAGATTAATTATTAGCTAATATTTTATTCGTGTACATTGTTTATACGCCCATGTTCTATAGATAGTGAAAATATTTCTTAAGACAAACTGTTTGATAACTTAAACTCTTAAATTTTAAAAATATTCTAAATTTCAGCTAGACTGATAAAGGTATCCGACTACCCTAAAATTGTGAATTTTGCAAAAAAAATGACTTTTTATGCTTTTTTTTATCGGCTATCTTATTAGCTTTATAAAAATACCAAGTATATTATTTTCCGTTCACTAGAACAAAAACTACAAGTGTTTTAGTAAAAGCAGATGGCATTACTTTAAGCACGATATGTCATTATTTAAAACGTATTTTACTCGAAATGTGTGTTTTTTTTAAAGGCTCTAAAGCCAGCGCGATTGCTGAAAAATTTTTGAAAATAATTAACTGAATTTTTTTGTGTATGATCTGTATACTAGTAGAAGTGTCTTAACCTTCAGATTTATCAATCACTGTTTTATTACAAAATTTACAGTCCCTAATGTTAATATATTCACTGTTTTTTTAAGCAATTTCATATAGTAACTAAGATAAAGTGCTCTAGTTTTTGTAAAAATTAAAATATCTCTTATCCTGAAGGTCATTTTAAAAATGAATAACACAGCAACACATCAGAGATAATTGAAAAATTGAAATTTTGTTCATAAACTTTTGGTACAGAATGGACCCCGTTTATGTTATTTTTTTGGAAATTTCTACCCATTTTTTTCCCGTTTATTAAAAATAATTTATTTTTCTCTTCTTAATTTTAGCATATTTTTCTTATAATGTACTAAACAAATCTAAAAACAACGAAAAAATCCCCATACCTCCATTTAAAAAAAAAAAAAGTTTTCGCAAGTAGTCGAATACCTTAAGTAAAAATTTCATTTTCATTTACAAAAAGGAAGGAAACAAGACAAAATGTAATTTATACCGAAAACAATGAACTGTTTAAGCAAAAATAAACAGCATTATAAAATATGTTACTCATTAGTTATGTGCTAGTGAAATTTCAAACATTATTATTAAAACTGGGACATTTCTTATCAGAAAAAAAGGCTTCGAATTTGTGTTCTGGTTTTTTACTAATGTACTTAGCAAATTTTCTCCTATTAATAAGTAAAGGAATAAACTCTTTCTTCTTATTTTTGAATTTACTTAGTTTTATTAAGTAAGATTATTCAAATATTAAATTCCATTCTTCAGTACTATGAACTACTTTCGAAGAACAGTAAGTAAAATTTCACGCATATATATATATATATATATATAAAAGAAATTAAATTAACCCGAAATAGATGAAATTTGATTTAACTTTTGTAAAATATTCTTTTAAATATTTTGATGCAATCGAAAAGGTATATTGTTAAAAGAAAATCTCCTGAAATTCCTTTCTCTAAAACTACAAATCCTGTTTTAAATTTAGAATTGAAATTCAAATTTAGACAAACGAGACAAATTAATTTTTAGAAACAGTTGTCACCACACAAGTCTAAGAAAAACTTCATAACTGAAAAAAAAAATTTTTTTTTAATGCTGCTTAACTAACGCGCGTATAAAACTAATTTTCCGCAAAAACTTAAAAAAATAAACACAGAAAAAAGAAATTATAAAGAAGAAAGGTAAACAATTAGGTTGATGGAAGATTAAAAAAAAAAAAGGAATGAAATTTTTTAAAATTCTATGAAAATAAGAAAATAACTTAATAATATAATGAAAAAGAAAGGTTATATTAAAGGAAAAACACAAAGTAGAAGAAAGAGTACCTAATTAGAATACACTAATGGATAAAATAAATTAATAAAAACATGGCAGGAGGAGGAATTTCTAAGACTGAAAACATTTTCAAATTAGGTTTCAGTTTGGTAGGGGGAGGGGGGAGAGACGGAAATAACAAAAGGGTACATTACTTTTATATATGAGGTGTTTACAACTTATATATACAAGGGGTGATCAAATGAAAAGGTACGAAACGACACGGTGGGTACAAATATAGACTTTATTCAAAATATACACCATAGGCCTGAGCACAACGATCCCACTGATGAACAAGCCGCAGGATTCCTTGTTTCCAGAATTCTGTGGCTGTGACGAGACCCAATCCTTCACAGTGTCCTTGAGTACGTCGTCCGAGTTGAAGCGCTTTCCTTTCAGGTGTTTCTTCAGTGGACCAAACACATGGAAATCGCAGGGTGACATGTCCGGACTGTAGGACGGATGGTCCAACGTCTCCCATTGGAACTTGTCCAGTTCCATTTGTGTGACTCTTGAGACGTGTGGACGCGCGTTATCATGGAGCAGAACCACACCCTCCGTGAGCAGCCCCGGTCTTTTGTTCTTGATGGACCTGCGTAGGCGTCGGAGTGTCTCACAGTACACATCGGAGTTAATGCTTTTTCTGTGCTCGAGTAATTCTTGCTCCATCATTTGGACGCCGCTTTTTATAAGAGCCTTTGCTCTCTCCTGCGCATGCGGGCACCCGCGCATGATCCGATCCCAGTCAGAGTCTCCATGGCATCCCGAGATGTCTCGCTACATTCTCCCTTGGCGGAATATGCAAATATTTAACTGTTTCATTTTTATGTCGTTTCGTACCTTTTCATTTGATCACCCTTGTATATATATATTATATATATATATATATTATATATTATGCTCCCGATTTTTTCAGAACTTCAATGCTGAAACCTTTTGTGATACCCTTGATTTAAATTTATGCATGAGATAAGTTTGACATTTAATCAAAGGAAAAATATTTATGTAAATTAAATAAACAGAAGGAGTAGAATATATGGCAGCATAAACTATACTTCGCCCACAGTTTTTAAATTCTGTCTTCTCATAATGTAAACAAACAATGAGCATCCATGCGTCTCATTTTTTTCTTTTCTGAAGCTGTAGCTTGTAAAAAAAAAAAACGTCGTTTCTAATAAAAAAAGTTCTTTATAAAGAAGGTTTTTTTTTTCTTCTTTAGTTTCTTTCAGAAAATACTTCGTGAGAGAAATGTTCCAAAAAAAAAAACTTTACCCAGCAATTCAATCTCAAACTCTAGTAAACAAATTTTTTTAAAAAAATGTGACTGCTATTGAATTTAATTTTATTTTGAATAAATTATGCAGTTCTAGTTTCTTAGAAAAGGATATATGTTCTGTCTTTTTCTCTCTATATATACATAAGAAATTTCACTTGACTCAAAACATTTTTCGGGGAGAATATTATGTCTAGTAGCAGTAGTTGAAACTTTGAGGAGACTTATTGTTATTTTAGTTGCACATTTATTTAGTAAATTAAAACACACAACACACACAGTGAAGAAACACAGCAGAAATTCACATGGACGTCAAGACGATATGCAGAAGCATGCTTTGTTCGCTCTGGAGATCTCAGCTTTATTGTTTTCTCAACAGGAATCATTTAGTATCAAATGTTTTTAGGCATGATAAGACTGTTGGATTGGTCAGAATATGTGGTTGATGCAAGATTGCATCCTCTTATTCTAAAAGACGCAAACGTGGCAGTTATTTTAGGAGATAAACTTGTTGCTTACAATATACCGGGTGGGAAAAAAGTCCGTAAAAACTTTAAAAATGTTTAAAACCCAGAAAATTAAACAAAATAAAAAACGGTTTGCAGGTTTAGCATCGATAAGTCACGAGATTTTTTTTAAGATAAGAAAAAGTATAAAACTCATAAAACACCCGATAGGTGGCGTTTCGTACATAAGTGAAAGAAAAGACTCGCAAATAACAGAAGTAATGTTACCAACAGTGGCGGCGTTAGGCGTCAGCAACGTCGGCAACCGCCGACGGCCTCGCGCTTGAGGGGGCCTCGCAAAGTTTTTAATTATTTAAAATTTAGTTATTCAGTTCGTCTATTTTAATTTCTATTTGTGTAATTTTTGCCATCATTTGATTAGCAATAAATCCGTTTACTCATATATTAGTTTCACTATAATTCGGCTTTTTTTTGTAATTTAACGTTTTCTTGACTGAGAAAAAAGGAGGCCTCGCGAACCCTAATTTCGCCGACGTCCACGTGTGGTCTAGCGCCACCACTGGTTACCAAATTATTTATTTCAGCAGCATGTACTCCACATATCCACCACCACAAGGGATGAGACATTCCAAGCATGTCACAAATCCAGCAACGGCAGAGTGCAGAATGTCCGCTGTATACATGACAGTTCTCGGTGGATCGCATCATTCTATTCCAATAGATTGGATGGACGGGATTAATACGCACGGGAATTTTCATATCCCCACAGCCAAAAGTCTACTGGAGACCGAGGAGGCCATGTAATCTTGCAACGTTTACTAAAGATTCTTAGACTTGGTCGTCCTATCCAGAGTGAGTGATCCAGATTCCTCAAATCGCTGAACAAGCTTTATGAGGCGTACGACTGTTGATGGCTCTTTTGCAGTCTTCACATTTTTCTGAAGTCGGAATTTACGCAGTGCAACAGTCACTGATTCCTCGTTCATGAAAAACAGCTTCACCAACAAAGCTTTGTTTTTCTCGCTCAGCAGCCTTGTTCACTTAGTTGGCATGCAACGGAGAATTAGATCTGAATCAAGAGCATCAGTATATTTGTAATCGCCTGTCTCATTTGCATATTTCCAAATCTGTCGTTTGTAAGAGCGCCATCTGCCGGCAGGTTTTTTTTTCTTATCTTAAAAAAAAATCCAGTGACTTATCGAGGCTAAACCTGCAAAACCATTTTTTATTTTGTTTAATTTCCTGGGTTTTATAAACGTTTAAAGTTCATACGGACTTTTTGCCCTCCCGGTATATCCCGTTTTTGGTGGGTAAACTAAAAATTAATTATAACGCAAAGTCTTAGAGGGCTTAAGACAATTACGAATTAAAATAGACCACGCGAGAGAAAAATTTAATTAAATTTTTACGTATATATTTATACATATTAATCTCTTTTTTTTAATCACTTATACATGCACATTTCTTGAATATTAAACTGGTGTAAATGAATTTTCTCGGTTCTATATCTGAATAATAAATGGAAAATGTGTCAGTTAAAAATTTTTTATCTGCTTAATTTAAGACTAAAACTAACGCGTATTATGCTACAATAAATAAAAGTAATTCTTGTCTGCATTTATAAAACTCGAGATGAGAAGCCTCGCCTCAAAGGAAACTTAAACTAAAGGTATACTCAATATATTTTTCAAAAATTAGAGAACTTTTAGCTTAATTTCTAATAAATATTGTTGCGAAGTATTTTAATATTTTATGCGTAGATATATTGACCTTAGATCTACAAATATTAATTCTAATGCTTTTTTTTAGTACTTTTTATTTAATAAATGAAATGGATTTCCCATAAGATCTTCATGTATTTCTTAAAAAATCGATTGCTTTCTATTTTAGAAATAAACAAATTCGGGCGTTCGATTCTGAGCACAAAGATTTCCGGAGGGATTTCGAAACCTCTAATCTTTTCATCAATCTTCAAAGTACAAATTATTTCGTCAGAATCAATTCAATCGCTCACTGAAAAAAATTATAATAGAAAGAACCCTTTTAAGTACTACTTTTCTTAAATAGTTTTTTTCTTCTTCTTTGTTTGCCATCTTCCTATCAGAAAGGAAACGTGATTGTGTGTGTTTTATGTTTTTTAACTATTTTATTCAAATATTTCTAATGGCAATATTTTACGGCAAAACCCAAGTCTGCTTTCTCAAGAGAAGGTGGAAATCTTAGTTTGAACGTTTACAGTTATAGTATTTTTGGGATACAGAAAAGTTTTAGTCGTGCCTAAGAAAGTGCACTAAGAAAAAAGGCTTACAATCAAAAGTGTAAATTAAGGCAGGTAAAAAATCAATGAGACTTAATAAATTTGTTAAGTCTGCAGGCATTTTTACAAGCTTACCTTTAAAGTGCCGAATAAACTAGACTCCACAACAATAAGTATTAAAGTACAATAGTGTTTTTAATTCATACAAACTTATTTACAACTAGCTTTTGTAAATATATCTAAAACAAAGCTCTTTAAATAGCGAATACTCAGAATGAGAGAATAATTAAGATATTTAAAATCTAAGCTAGAGGTTCCACGTAAATTAAATCTATGACAGCTGATTTCAAACTACCCATTACATTAATTCTGGTAATCTTATTTTCATCATCAATGTTCTTTTTGGACTGCATATGTTAAGAATTTTTTATGAAGAAAGTATAAGGGTCGCGCTCAAATGAAAGCGTCACTACAATCGGTTTGATAAACGGTTTAATGGTATTAATATAAATTAGTATACAAATTTTCCCTAGGACAGTTGTTTGAAGATCTAGACCTGGCTTGTGACATTCTTATGCGGAGAGGACAAATGAACTTGGTGTAGGTTTTCCTGCTCCAAGGGATTTGAA
>BMAO01006682.1:0-15485 GCA_019973975.1 Trichonephila clavata
AATAATGATAATTTTTGCTGGACATTGAATATCTTCTACGTCAGAATCTATTTTTTTTAATTGCTCAGATCATCTTTAGAAACTTGATTTTGAAAAATAATTAACCATCGCATTATTTTTATACTCCATGTAACGAACTTCTATTTTGGGAATTTCTCTATTTTAAGAACTTTTTCCTGGAACCAAGCACATATTACTCTTTTCTTCGTAAAACAACTCCAAATAGCGAAGTGCATTTTCTATTTAACGAAATGTTTCTCTTAAGATTCGATTTTTTCTCTCCTTATATTTAAAATATTTCAGGTCATTTTGCAATTTATTCTCTTTTGGCACATTTTATGAATATAAAGAACCTTGAGCTGGTTTTACAATGCGCCTAACTCATCTAGAGAAACAAAATTGTCTTAATTTTTCAAACGAAAAAAAAAACTCAAAGAAAATTAACAGATTCTATTTGTAATTAAATTTAAGGACACATGTCATAGTGTGTGTTTAGATTACTGGTGATAAAATGAGGTATATTTAAATTACTTGTAGGCTTAAAATTAGAAAACTTCTTTGAAAAATTCATTCATTTTATTATAAAATTATTTTTTTAATCGAAAATACATTGCATTTCTAGATAATATTTTTCTCTTATTGTTTTCTTAGCGGATTCCTTTTTGATGGGTAAGATACATAAAAAAATGATCTTTCCGATTCTGTGATTATTTTTTGTCTGGGTTTCATAGATTAAAGTTAGATAAATTTTTCAAAGAATTTCTTCAATACTCCATCTCAGTTTGACTTGGCAGCGTTGAGTATACAATGTACAGCGTATACAATGTACCAATCTACTTGAAATATAGCTCTACTTTTTTGTTTTAAATTTAAATCCAAGAAAATAGATAGAAATTTGTAAAAAAATTGCATACGTTGTAGAAATTAGATTATTTTTACGTTGTAGAAATGTAATTATTTTTAGACAAAGTTAATTAATACAGTCAATAGCGCAACGTTATGAAATTCCAGTTTGGCTGAAAACCAATTTTCGACGCCAACATTTGTCATTGTTGTAACAATAACATAATTACAACAATGCAAATATATCGAAGTTGGCGTCAAAACTAATTTCATGTTTTTAATTAATATCTTTTTAATTAATTACAATATCGAAATATAAATTGTCAAAACATGCATTGTCATCCAAACTAAACGTGTATACAAAATTTCAGCTCAATGGAGTGAAGATATCAGCTTGAAAATTGAGTTGCAAGATTCCACCCGAACAAATTACATACATACATACATACATACATACATACATACATACATACATACATACATACATACATACATACATACATACATACATACATACATACATACATACATACATTGTAAGTTAAATAAAAGCTTGTAATAAATGACTTTGTTACAAAATCTGCAGTTAAATATGGATTGCCAATAGATGCATTTGATGAATTTATGTACAATATATTAAAATACATGATGAAATTTAATTTCTGATTTAGCTCTGTTTTTACTTATAAGGGTGTAAAAAAATGATTACTGATTTACAAAGTAATTTTATTATTGATTACATTGACAAATTTCCTGGTAATTATACTGTAAATTGTAAATATTTTCATAATAGTATGCTAAATTAACACTTTTTGAACAATAAATCTTTTGAAAAATTGGACTTGACACATAGAGAAATTAGTAATCGTATTACTGCTATGTATAAAAAATTGAGCATTTGCATTCCAAAGATTAAATTTCCTTATATATTTTTAACACCTAAATTCATAAAATCCTGTTAATTTTCTCACCGTAACAAATGGCTTTAAAACATACATCACTACTGTAGGTAAAATGCTGCATAATATTCTACAAAATTTCTTCAACAAGCAAAATAACAAAGCTATAATTAATAATAGTAAAAATATTATACATTTTTTTAAAAAATAAAAACATTTATTCAGTTTATAGTTTTGATTTTGAAGATCTATTCAATTCCATTGATAACAATTATATTATTAAAGTAATTTTAGAAAATAACAGTAATTATAATCTTACTGTTAATTTCCTAAAATTTACAACTCTGATAGATGTAGTATTAAAAGAAAATTGCAATAATTTTAATGGTACATTGTATTAACAAATTAAAAGTTTGCTTCACAGTAGCCCTGCTAGCAATGGTTTGGCTAATTCTTATCTACATTTTTATGAATATAGATGTATTATTAATAGTGACTATTACATTTTTAGGTATATAGATGATCTAATTGTTTTTTGGAAGAAATAATATTTACAGCCCCAATATTAACTTTAATACTGTTTACTTAAACCTAGTCAAAATTAATAATAATCTATTTAAAACTAATTATTTAGATGTAGCATTGTATATATATTAAGGTAATTACATAAGTAATAAGAATTATAAATTACATAGTAATATTTATGATAAAAGAGATACTTTTGATTTTAACATTCTTAAAGTGCCATAGTGGAAATGCAATATAACAATTTACGATATATAGAAATATTATTTTTAACTATCTTTATCGTAATAATTTATTAGTTAGTAATAAATCTAACATCTTCTTAAATCCCGATGACTTCATTAGTCATTTGTATTGAACATGGATACCCTACTAATTTTCTTTATAATTATATTTCAAATAGCTTTCAGTGAAATGACTGTAATAATAATATTTTTAAATTAATTATACAGTTGCTCAATAAATGGTGCTACATGTTTTATAAAATAATTAATACTTCATTTTTAAATTAGTATCATTGTGTATGTTAGGAAGTCCTTTTATTTCCAATAAATTTTAGATCAATATTTAAGGTTTTTAAATGTATATTTTGTAGACTTTTACTTTCATTTTATCTTAATTTACTAATTTTACTTTTATGTGGTACTGCTAATACTTACTTTGTAATGGCGGGAAACATTAACTTGATGTTGTGTTCACGAGGTAAGTTTTATTATCTTCTTATTTTTATTACAGCGATTTTAGCTTTATACTAGTAAGAATTTTATCGTTATATATTATCAATTAGTGTTAGTGTATTTTATTTGGTAATAATTACATAACTGTTATATATTTCTTTCTTTCCCTATGGCCCATTGTATAGGCAAATTGCAACTGCTGAAGGTAGACTGGTCATTAAACACTGTTTAAACTTGCAATCTGAAAAACTTACAAAGAAAAAAAACCCGTGTAAACTGTAGTACTTTTAAAAAGTAAGAAAATGAAAGGAATGACTATTAAAAAATTATACGATGTTACATATTGAAACAATCTATTAACTGACATTAAGATCATAACTTACCAGAATTCGTAGAGATCTCGAATAATAAAATATAAGAATACCTGTCTCCTGCAGGAATACCTGCTACATAATAGTTCACCTGTTAAGTTTGCTTAAATAACTCTCAATTTCACTATGGTGTCACCTACATTACTCAATAGTAATAAATAGTAAAATACTAATGTAAGTGAATGGAATAATTGAGTAGATGATTATATATATGATGTAGTATATGATTATATATATATATAATGTTTCTCTTTTATTATTTTATTATACTATTTATATAACCTCTGGTTTGATTCTAAGTTGGGTTTTGGCAACACCAGCGTGTCCTTCCCAGAAGAGTAATTGGTAGTCAGGATACTCATTTGCTCTCGTATCATTTTGATCGAGTAACGCTGATACCACCACACCTTGAAGGGATGTGAGTGCACCTAAATAAAAAATAATAATTTCACATTAGTAGTTTTTCTAGGATTGTTTTTGATTTAAAGTAACAAATAGGTTTTTAATTTTGCCATCTACTTTGTTGCTCATTAAACAATCTTATGTGCGTTTTTATCTCCACATTTAAGAATATATATTTAGCATGGCACATTTTATAGTTTTAATGCTCATATTTAATTCGTCTTCATTGCAAAGGGGTTAAAATTAAACCGTGGCTGATAACTTTCGTTATACTGAACAAATCTGAATCGAACTTCTATTGTATGTTAATTAGTTCGACAGCATACTGAAAACTTATCACTGCTTTATCAATAACCCTGTGCAAGATTTTAGAATTAAGAAATTTTTTGAATAAAATCTCATTTGAAAGCAATTTTCCCCCACCTTACAACGTGTATAAAAGACGAAAATTAATGCTGAAAGAAGAAATTATTTGAGTTTCCATATTTTTTTATGTAGATAAAACAGTTATTTCTCGCAAAAATTTAAAGTCTACGGTTTTTAAAGGTTTTCACTTGTTTTTTAATTATTTTCAAGACTTGCTATCAGTATTTATTCGTTAATTAATGACTTCAGCTTTTCGCTATTTACATGGAAGTGTAGTGAAACGCTGAAATCATTAATGGAAATGTAATTTACAGATCCTCCAATATTCTATTTTGTCTACTTTGAATTTAAATGATTAATGATTTTGTTTACAGTAGAAAACATTAAACAGGTTTTTTGTTTGTTTTTATGTTATAGTTGTTACGTTATATGATAATGTACAAATGGATCCTTTGACTAACAACATTGTACACTCTTAGTGTGATCTCAAGAAGTTATTATACAGTTGAACAAGTTTTCAAGGTTCTGAGGCAGAACATCTTCTTAGTGACTGTAGAAAATCTATTTCATCTCGCACACCATGTACAGTAAAATTCATTTAACGCGAAAACGCTTAGCCTGAAATATCGGTTACCACGAAATGTTACAACAGTCTCGACAAACTACTATGTATTTTCATGCATTTTTGTTCTCCTAACACGAAACGAAAATTGTTCAACACGAAAAGAAATCCCTTCTGGCAATGAACAAAATACGGAAACCACTACGGATTTAAGACGGGTGGTTTTACGTTATTTTTCTGTATTATTGTACTATCCTACTGTACCATCGTAGGAATTAGTTGCAGTAGATGATGGTAATGTGTGTACAGCCCCAATTATGGCAGACAAAAACATCTTGGAGTATATTCAATGTTCAAAAATATCATTGATACAGATTTTGACTGCAGCAATGGAAGGAATAAAGCAGCACCTGCTCTCACATTATTCGAAAGGAAGAACATTATGAAAAAAGTGTGCATAGTTATTTAGACGCACATTCTGATGATGGAAGGAATTACAAAATGGATGACATCGAACAATTTGCTTACAATTGGATGCTAAAAAAGACAACGCAAAGAAAAATATCAGATTACTTTCCAAAAACTCAGTAAATGTTTGTTTTTCAAAAACTTGGAAATTTTGAATAAATTTTATTAAGTTCTTGTGAATGTTTTTGTTTCATTTATTTTTTAATGCATACATATATACATTTCTATGTAAATAAAATTTACTCTAATAAACTTAATTTTGTTGAAAATATATATGTTCCTTTTTTTTTACAATATCCTTTAATACGAAAAAATATCTCAGTCCTCTAGGTTTTAACACCCCGTCTCTATTTCAAACCGCTCTCATTTCATTTCGATCAATGAGAGTTGTTAAGACTTATACTTGCCATGGCTTAACAAACATAATATTAAACTTCGTGTATTAAAAAAGACTTATCAGAGACTTAAAAAAATGATTTATTCACGGGTAAATTTCTAAAGAGTGAGAGAGAGAAAGAGAAAGAAACGTTTTTAAATAATGTCAAAATATACCTATGAAAATATGTTGGATTCATTACCTGATTTGGAAGAAATATATTGTATTATATGAGATTTGTCAGCTTGCTTTTTGGCAAAAGGCATGATCTCCTCATTTAACTCAAAAGCAAGAAATACGCTCAAATGATCCTGCAAATTTTTACCAACTGGAAGATCTGCTTTAACACGTATCTAAATTTTTAAAGAGAAATCATTTTTTACTTATGTACTGAGCAACATGAAGTTCATAATAATAAATATTGAGGCATAGTCATCAAAAAATTACTTCGATCATTCGATATTAGTTTCAAAGTACAGAACTCAAAACTAACAATGATTTAAAATTCACTTTAGAATTATTTTCTAATCCATGCCCTTTTTTCATTATTCAATTACTTTTTCAAATAATTCCCTTATGAAAAATGTTTTAAGGCGATATGGTACCCTAAAAATCATTAAACTGTCGAAAAAAATTTTATTGGCTTATTTGATACCCCGAATCTTTATAAATATGCCTGCAAAATTTTAAAGCTTTAACTGCATTTTTCATTAAGTAATGGAGCAATGTTTAATGCTAAACAGCAACTACCACGCCTACATTTCAGATCATCTACTAGAAAATAGCCTGATAAAAATGAATTAATTATTTTTCTACTGCGCGTAAATGAGACTGACATTATGTAGAATTATATATGCAGTAACAAATAATTTCAAGAAAGAATTGCGCAATACATGCAAAAATTCTATTTTGTGTATTGTTTATTGAAGAGCAAATGGATTGAGCCAAGATTTAAAAGTTGCGAGTGCACTTTAGGATATTATTATGAATGAAGTTAAAAATTCAAAACGGATTCTCCCAAAGCACAAATACTAAATCTCATTTTGATAACTCAGATAATTAAAAATCTAATTCGCAAGAATAGAAAAACTCTCCCATTTTTATATATTTATTTTTGGTGATATATATATATATCCCATGTGTGCAAGATTCAACACTTTTATTATTAAAATATTTTAAGATATTTATTTAAACAAATGCACATATACAGTTCTTAGATTTTGATGCATTTTACCTATAAATTGTTATTTGATTTTGCTTTTATTCGTGTACAATATTTAACATGCGAAGGCTTTTAAAATCATGGAAATAAAAAATAAAGGCATAAACATCTTTTGTACATGTTGTGCACTAGCTCTGAGCATGGAATTAGTTCCGAAGTGTGTGTATTCATTTTTTTATAATTATTAAGATAAAGTTTTATGAAATATTGACCTTTCATTCGTTTTCATATATATTCATTATGGCAATATACTGCTTAATTGCTCTTCACTTGTGTTATTTTTTATGGTAAGCAGTTTTAAATAGGCTAATTTACATTTCATAAAAGTTTCAGACTATTCGATGAATATTGTATGATGCTATTCATGGAATGAAAACTTCAAACTCATATTTCTCCGTGTTGAATTTTTGTATATATACTGTTATTCAAAACCCTAAGGCTTTTTTGATAATTGAAGTATAGGTTTGAAATTTTTTATACGTGTTCTGAAATGTATATTTTGTAAAATTGTGCATGGAATTAGCTCTAACATGTTTAGTACTTTTTCTAAAAAATTTCAAAATCAAAATTAATGTTTTTTTGGGAATTTTTGGAAGTTTAACTATAAAAAAATTAATAAAAAAATTAAAGAGCAGCAGCATAAAAAAACCCTTGCACAGTTTTACGTAGTATATTATAAGGTACTTGGAAAAAAAGAGACATATTTAATGAAAGAAAAGAAACATATTTAAAAAAGCCTTAGGGATTTAAAAAATCCTTTAAAAAGCTAAAAAAATTAAAATTTTACAAACATTTTGCAAAAAATTAAAAATTTGTTGTATGGAATTAATATTAAATATTAACCTTTATGAAATACAATTAAAACCAAATATCAAATATTAAAAATAAAAAAATTGTGAAGATGGTACCAAGTTGCCTTAAAACTTTATATATAAAAATTACGTGTCACATTGTTTGTCTGCGATGGACTTTGAAACTACTCAACCGATTATAGTATAATTTTGCATGCTGTGTGTCATCTCGTCCAACTTAAACATAGGATAGTTTTTATTTCAATTATTCACGCCATAATTTTTTTACTGCCGGATATGTGAAGAACTCGGAAAACGGCAAAATTCGCAAAATGTCGCAATGCTCATGTGTCTGTGGAAATAGATATTGTAAACCAAGATGCAGCACGAAAAGTAATTGTCCGGCGTATTTCGAGGTGTGTAATCCGATTTTCGAATAAGTTTCCAAAAATAACCGTAACTTTGCCGGATAATGCCGGTCGATGGTATTTTAGATACACTGTGGTAGGGGACTTACCTTAAAAGCCTTGGATTGTGAAAACTTGGTCCCTGGCGTATTTCAAAACGGATAATCCGAATCTGATATCCAATCTGAGAAATAACTGTAACTTTGCCGGATAATTCAGGACGACCATTTATTGCGCAAACCATGGTAAGAGCTTACCCTTAATGTCTTGGTGCGGGAAAAGTGCGTTTCTGTTGTAATTCGGGATGGTGAATGAGAGTTTGAAATCGAATTTCTAGAAATTCCTGTAACTTTGCCAGATAATGCCGGACGACCCTAATGCCCTTCCAGTAACTGAACTTGCCGGCTCAGGGGCACCAAAAGTAATCTCTGGCTCTATCTAGGGGTGGGAAACAATAATCTGCAATCTAATTTCAGAAACTCCACTAACCTTTCCGGATATTGTCTGAATTAGGTGAAGAAAAAACATCATTCGAAACCCGCGTCCAGATTTTGATTTTTTCTAGCGACTAAACTTACATTAAATTCACTGGAGCATTAAATTTGGTTCCGTGTGCGTTTCGGGGTGTGGAATGAGAATCTGAAATCGAATTTGGGGAGTTCCGATAACTTTGACAGATAATGCCGGTCGACCGTATTTTAGACACACCGTGGCAGGGGCTTGCCTTAAAAGCTTTTTAACGCAAAAATAGTCCCTGGTGTATTTAAAAATGGATGATCCGACTTTGATATTCAATATGAGAAATTACTGTAAATTTGCTGGATAATTCAGGACGACCGCCTATTACGCAAACCGGTGCAGGAGCATATCCTTAAAGTCTTAGCGTGGGAAAAGTGCGTTCCTGGTGTAATGTAAGATGGTAACGAGGGTCTGAAATCGAATTTTAGAAATTCCTATATCTTAGCCAGATATGCGGGAGGTCCGAAATATTCGCTGACCGCAGCAACAGCCCAGCTTGCCGACGTAAAGACGCCAAAAGTGGGTCTTGGACATATTTTGGTACTGCGAATCTGAATATTCTCAATCCAATTCAAGATAATCCAATAACTACGTCAAATAATGCAGACGAACGTATTTTACGCTAACCGTGGCAGAGGTTTGATTTATAATTCTTCAGGTGTGAGAAATGCTTTCCTGGTATTTTTCTGGGTGGGGAAAAAAGAATCTGAAATCGAATTTTAGAAACTTCCTTAATTTTGCCGGGTAATGCAAGACGACCGTAATGTCCCTTCAGGAACTGAACTTACAGGAGTACGGGTGTCGAAAGTGGGCACCGGGGCCTCTCGAAGGAGGGGAACGAGAATCTAGATTTCGATTTCAAAAACTTCCGTAACTTTTCTGGGTATTGCTGGAATGAAGACGAATGGCTTTGTGTTCGAGTCCCGCCTCCGGATTTTCATTCCCTACAGCGAATAAACTTGCAGGCGCAGCCTAGCGAAAATGCAATTTCAATAGGAAATTGCATCTTCGCTAATGGCATTGTTGTCCTTAGTCCGATAATGAAAAACTGCACATTCATGAGATACCAGATGCAATGTGTACCATTGAAAAAAAGAACGGATTGGCTACAGAATTTCAAATGAATTCAATAAGGATCAGGGATAAGTGTACCATGACCCATAAACATTCACTCAAAGCATTCCATAGAACCTTGCAAGATTTAAACGGCAACGAGAAAATATTCGTTTTGTTGTCGTACTACTGTCTGGACATTAAGAGTCATTCCTCTCTCTACTTTAGCTCACGAGATTAACGCATGTTTAAAACAATTTTTTATGGCAAAACGTGGAAACACTTCGATTGGCCATAAACACGTGAGTACATTTGCAAGATGATCAATTGGAGCAAATATTTTCTAACCAACTGCGGAATATTGGAAATGTTGAAGAAGAACTTCATCCCAATACATAATACATGAAATAGCCAGACAATTTCTGTACTATTTTTCAGACAAAAACGAACTGATTGAGAATGTCTTTCCAGATAATATTTTATAATTATCTAGATAATTATTGCCTCTGTAATCCTGTTAGTTAATCAGAAAAAATGTGGATATTGTGATGAAATAAGCTTCCCGATAAAGAGTTGTTGCCAGGTGATTCAATACCTTTTGAATCAATCGACAATATTGTTGATGAAAACAAAACCGTAAATTTTCCAACCAAATTTTGAATTCTAAAGATGGGTCAAGAATGTCACCATACAATCTTTGGTTGAAGATTGGTTCCCTGGTTATTCTGCTGCGTAACTTAAATCTACCTAGATTATGCAAGGTGCACGTTTGATCATCAAAGGATTTATACCGGGAACTTCTTGAAGCAAACATTTTGACTGTAAAGTTTAACCGAGAATTCGGTTCTGTCACCACGTATTCCACTGATACCGTCAGAATCTTCAATACCTTTCAAAAGGCTTCAATTCTCGATCTGTTTGGCTTTCGCAATGACCATAAATGAATCTGAAACCCAAACAATATTCATTTGTTGCTTGGACTTGAAAAATCCATGTTTCTTGAATGTGCGACTAGATGTTACATGCTCCGTGTGTGGAAACCGTGGAATCTGTTGAGTGAGCATAAGACGGGTTACCGAAAAATATTGTACACCGATTAGCGATTATAGTTCTTTAAAATTATTTATTGTGTACTTTAAAATGACAAAAACAGTTTTAAAAAACATAGCAAAAAATCACCGTTATTCAACACATTTATAAAATTAAACCTTCATATGTTGTTACTTAAAAACTTCGTCAGTAATTCATGCACTGTACTGTACTCAAATAGGAGATGAATAAAATGCAAAATTAAAATAATTATGTTGTATTATACTTTATTTCAACCCTCCGAAATTGTAAACGAAGATTAATTTGACTACATTGAATAGCTTAGAATAAAAATGAATTAACGTATTAAAACAAAGCCACAGCAACGTGTGGCCGGGTCAGCTAGTTAATCTTATAAATGTTTCTAAATAGCGTTTTAAAAATACATTTTTTTATAAAGAAATAATGATAGAAAACATATTAAGATCGCTAGACTACAAATGCCTGTTAAAAAGTCTCCTTACCGATATTTTGTTTGTAATAAACTTATTTTAGCTTTATACATAGTGACAAATAAATTGTTTAATCTGAATTTATTCGTGCTAAAACAATCCAAATACTTATTCATGTTCAATTCAACATAATGTGTGGATTGCATGTAATAACACTAACATTTCAGAACATTAAATATAACGGAATAATTGAGTTAAAACTTGATTTCGAATTAATAAATATTTTATTGTTCCGAAAAGATTTGTTCATGAAATTATTATTTAAAACTCTTCCCTTAACAAGATATATCATTACCATCGAACAAATTGATGAAAATTCTTTATTATAGAATAAAAATATAGTTTTAAAAAGCTATGAATTTAATGAGTAAGAATGTCTTTTTCAAAATTGTGCTTCCCAAGTTTGATACAACCGTAGAATTTTTGAAACAATATTAGCATCTATTTATGTTCGCAGGACATAAAATAGCGTGTGTGTTTGAGGTCTTTATTTCAATTATAAGTTAAAATAATGTATGAGTTACAATGTATTACCTCTTCTCAGTTTTTAAAAATTATCTAACCGTATCTAATGCTTGAAATAAGAAAAAACTTTGTGATAAAAAAGATGCTGAAAGGTTTATAGTTTTTTAAAGAGCTGCTGGAAAAAGAATGCAAATAAATGGAGCTACCTTACCTAGCTTGCAATTTTACTCATCATACAAATATTTCAAGACTAGAGATAATTAACTGAAACTATATTCATACACAGTCTTGACATATATATAGATCATTCATAAAGAAACATTTGTTTCTAAAGATAGGCAACACTTCACAACAAAACAGCCACTAGCTCAGAAGACTGACCGTTCAAAGACTTTTGCCTTGGCATTTTTGATTCAAAACCGAAAATTATTGCTGTGCATTACACGAAGAAAATAGTGCATAAGTTGTAAATTTACACCGACGTTGAAGCCAGAAGAACAGTATACTTTTTCTAAGAAAGGCATACTTGAAGGGAAATTGATTATTAAATGATGGTGGTGTGTGGCTCGCATGCAATGTTACCTTCAGCAATAATTAAATGGTTCCAGAAGTTCAATGAAGGTCAAACGGTCAATTTAATAAGGCAAGACCAACAAAGACGTCCAAAACACAACCCATTTAATCCCGATCTTATATTTCCTTGTGTTCCGCAAGTTGAGAGAATATCTAAGAGCACCCCACTTCGTCAATCACTAGCAGTTTAAAACAGCAGTTATATGCCGGCTCAATAACCAAGCAGTGGATTTCTATCGTTAGACATTGAAAGGTTCGTCCTGCAGTATGGCAAACACTTAAAGCGAATTGATGATTATGTAAAGAAAAAGCAGTAAATATGCCTCTTGCATTGCATTGTTTTTCTTGTCTTAATAATGTGTTATTGACGTGCAGAATTTGAGTACAATTTGCTTTTAGAACGTCTCTGGTAAGACAATATATAAAGAGAATAATTGAAAGAACTTACTTTGTGCTTTTTCAGTTCTTGACGAGGACCGACTCCAGATAACATAAGTAACTGGGCTGTGTTGATGGCGCCTGCTGATAGAATAACTTCTTTATTAGCTCTTACTTCCCGTGTTTGTCCTCCAAAATCGAACACCACTCCTTTGGCTTGAGAGTTGTCGATCATAATCTTAAAGAGTAAGAAAATTAATTAAGAATTATAGATTATGGATTTATATAGAAAGTTTGGAATATATTGTAATTTAAAAATATCCTACTTTATTTTTAGCAAATGATTGATAAGGAAATGCAAATGGTTGAAGAAAAGTATAGAACCCTAAATCTTTAATCATATGCAAAAATTATTCAAAATGTTTTCACACAATTTTTAAGGAATATTGAAACCTACCTAAGCAGACATTTTATGTTTTATAATACTCCTGATTTCTAAAGGAAAAATAAACTTCACTGCATGTATCTACTACAGCTTATAAAATGTAAACCCATTACGTTGGAGAAAATAGAAAGGTCATATCATAGAATATTTTTTTCCGTGCAAATCAAAGAAAATAATTTTGCGTAGAAAACTGTTTAAAAACCTAGGAAACTGTTTACTTCAGAATTTGTGAAAAAACTATGGAAACTGTTTACAAGAATAACCCTGAAAATTGATTTGAAACCGTTGTAATGGGTGGAGTTCGTTGAGAATTTATGATACAACTTCAGCAACCAGAGAATTAGAGTTTAAGTTTCAAAGTATTCATAAGAAGCAATGAGACCATTTTAAATAAATAAATTTTTTCAAATGGTAGCACAGGAGGATGTCCATACTGAGCTTAAACACGCTTGCTGTGATTTTTAGCTAGCGAAATCTTAACTCTCATGAAGATTTCATCTCAGTTGCATTAGTATATTAAATGCATGTCCGCGTTTTTCAGATTCGCAAAACCATTAGTTTCTTCTGAAATATTTAGTAAAAATGGCTAAAAATATTTTTTAAAAATCAGTTTTTGCATACATTTAAGAATATATTATTGTCTTTTTCATCTTAAGGCTACGATAACCTTTAAAGTGTATTCCAAAAGTTGCAAAACGTCCTGCATAGTTAGGGTTTATAGGGTAAACTGGGAAAACATAGACTCCAAAACATTAATTGAAAATATACTACCCTAAAACGCCTTTCATTTTTTCGAAATCAAGATATTTCAAACTTGTGATCTTTCTGATGATATATGAACAACCTTCAAAAACGTCATAATATAGATGGCGCAAAAGTTGGCTGATATAAAGCCCAAATCTTAAACATTCTCTGTCACACTATATGAAAACATATAAGTTTGAAATTACTTATCAATAGCATAATGATTAAAGATATCAACTTTCTTCACGAATGCCTCCGAAACAATATCCAGGTTTTCTTTGTAGTCGTTGGGAACCAAGTACGCCTTCGGTGCACTACACCTCTGTCCATCTCGTATCGTAGCTTGTAAATCATAAAAGCCTGTGTTAAAAAAATTAAAGTCATAAAGGGCACAGAATATACTAGTGTATAAATGGCAGAAATAACGAAAATTTACATAGATTCAAAATTATTATATCATCTCAGCTTAGAATTTAATTAGATTTGAAACCCAGAGGGAAAAATCAATTTTTTCCCTAAACATTAACTATAATTTATATTAACAAATAATTAACTTACTGTAGCTCTTGAATGCACTTAATACATTCAATTATTTTCTATATTTTTGTTCATATTAGTTATTTACATTTATTGCAAAAATTTAGAGAAAAGCAACTTAAAGCATTATATGTTACTCATTTTTTCATAAATAATAACATAAATCTATGAATGAAAAATTGCAGCTTTATTTCAAATTTTAATTAAGAAAACTTTGATTCACAAGGAAATTCTTATCAAATATTGGCTTTAGAATATCATTTCATTGGAAATAAATAGTATGACAAATACACTATCTGGCCAAAAGTATCCGGACACCCAGTGGTATGGACTTAGGCACATATTAATATGATGTTGGTCCCCCTTTTGCATGGATGACAGCCTGCACACGTTTGGGAAGACTTTCCACCAATTTTTGATAGGTGACCATAGGAATTGCCTTCCAGGCGTCCATCACAGTTGAAGTGAGTGCTTGTAGTGAGGATGATCGATTTGGCTGGCTACGTAATCTGCGCTCTAATTCGTCCCAAAGGTGTTCTATGGGATTTAGATCGAGGCTCTGAGAAGGCCAGTCCAGTTTTTGAACACCCATTTCGTCAAACCACGTCTGTGCAAGCCTCGAAGTGTAAATGGAGCAGTTATCCTGATGGAAGAGAAATGGGCCTTCCCCGAAATATTGCCATAGAGTTGGGAATGCAGCATTGCCCAGAATGTCCACATACATCTCAGAGTTCATGTTTCCAATCACAGGAACTAACGGACCCAGGCCAAACCACGAGAAACACCCCCACACCATTATGCTTCCACCACCAAATTTAACAGTCACCACAATGCAGTCACTAAAGAAACGTTCACCGAGCTTTCGCCAAACCCAGATGCGTCCATCCGACTGCCAGACTGTAAATCCAGATTCATCACTCCAAAGAACAGTTTTCCACATGTCCACAGTCCAATGACGGTGAGCTCTACACCATTGCAATCGATGCTTCGCATTCTGTGGAGTGATGTTTGGCTTGTGAGCGGCTGCATGACCATGGGATTCCAAGTTCCTTAACTCTCGACGGACAGTCCTGCTGCTTACACTAATTCCTGATGAACTTAGGAACTCCTGAGAAATTTCCACCAACGAGGACTTGCGATTTTTTTTCACTACCCTTTTCAGAGTTCTACGGCTGCATTCACCAAGTATTTTCAGCCTACCGGTTCGGTTTTTCTGCCGTTTCAGTGCTCGACGTTTCCACTTCACAATTACATCACTCACAGTGGATTTAGGCTCCTGTAGAATGTCCGCAATCTCACGAACTGATTTCTCACAAAGGGT